>JAUOBV010376437.1:0-10645 GCA_032360425.1 Rubia occidens | reverse complement strand
ATCCTGTGCCTCCTCCGCCCTTTTCCCAATCTCCAAGAATTCTTCTTTGTTCAGCTTCCTCAGTGGTTGTTCCAACATGTGCAGTCTCTGATATAATTGTGTCAGGTTTGCAATTCCTCCCAAATCCCATACTGCCTTCACAATATGTTTGAATCTCTGTGATATGGTCCACGTATTGTAGAATTTGAAGGGCTTTTCTTTTTTCACCTGGCTTCTTTCTGGTTTCAGCAGCAATGGAAAATGGTCAGAGATACCATTTATTACCACCTGGCATACTGAGTTATTGATCTGATCCAACCATTCTCCATTGATTAATGCCCTATCTATCTTGATATGGATTCTGTCTTCTCCTTTCCTCCTATTACTCCATGTGTACCGGGGTCCCACTATTTGCATCTCAAACAATTTCTGTTGAATAATTGTATCTTGAAAATCATCTAGGTCTTGTGGTTGAACTGGTGCTCCTCCCATCCTATCTTCAAAACTTGGGGGGTTGTTGAAGACCCCCATGATCAGCCACGGTTTATCATCATGCATAGTCATCTTCAGAAAATCCCACAAACCTTTCCTGTCTTTAGCCTAGCTATTACCATAGATCATGGTAATATAGCAAGGTCTGTTTATGCTTTTTAGGAGGCACTCCATGTCCACCCACTGGTCTCCCTTGCTCAAGATCTTCACTGTGTAATAGTCATCCCTTCATGCCACCCATATTCTTCCACTGTCCACTATGTCACCATTTGTTTCCAGTTTCCAGCCTCCAGTTGAGGCCTAGGTTTCTCCATACTTTCCCCTCATTTTTTTCCTTAACCTTAGTTTCAAAAAATCCCAAAAGCCCGCTTCATGTAATAAGCAAAATTCTCTGATTTGTTTTTGTTTCAGCCCACTATTTACACCCCTAATGTTCCATGCCAATATGTTATTTATCATCAGGGGGGTCTGATAAAAGGTTGAACATATTACCTCCACCTCCACTGCATTCTTCCTTGTCTTGAGCTATGTTTCCTGTTCTGACTTCTTGCCCTAGCTCCTCAGGTTCATATTTCCTTTCTACCATATTTCCAGGTTTTCTTCTGGTGATAAGCTTGAATTCTTCCTGTTTCATGGCTTCCTATTTCATGGCTGTGTTTTTCTGTACTGGCACACTTTTAATCACTGTGATATATACTTGCTTCTGGATCGGTTTAGGTTGGTCCCTCTTCTTGCATTGTTCACCATCATGTCCTAGTAATGAACAAAAACTGCACTTGACTAGTGACCACTCACAAACAAGTTCATGACTTTGAATCAACTCATTTTCATCTACATAGGGGATTTTCTCAAGTATTTTCTTTCCTAGTTCAACATCCACCAAAACTCTAGCATAGTTAAGTTTGTCCACATCTCTAGTGGCCCTATCAAGCTTCAAAGGGACTCCAATGGGGCTGAGGATGGTGCTTAATATTTTTGGTTTCCAGTAAACTACATCCATCTTTGGGAGTTGGATCCAAATTGGGACTGTTTTCGGCATTTCCATATCAACATTTTGAGACCATTTCTGAATGATTACTGGCTTATTATCAAACAATATCAAACCCCTTTCCAATACCTGATCCCTTATCATTTTCAAGGTAAATTTCACCAGATATATCCCCAGTTTTGCAAGCTAAATTTTCACAATATTCTGCTGTTTCGAAACTCTTCTAAAAAACATTCATCACAGCATATAGGGGAAAAGACCCCAGAATTTTGCAAACTACAGTTGTTTCCCAGCCCCTTATGCTTTCCTATACATCCTCTTTTTCTATTTTCCCCATAGTCATCCCCTCAATTTCAATAGGAGTATAGAACTTTACCTCATCCTGCTCCTTCTGATTAAAGAGCGAAGTCCACTGGATATCTCCCTCTTGCTGCCTGTCCCCCCAGGAAGCTCTGACCGGCGAGCCTTCTTTTTTTCCTCACCCGATTCTGAAAGGGCATTATCCTTTTCCATTGAGTTTCTCGCTATGTACCCACCCGATGTTGAGGTCTGTAGCCTTATTTCTTCACGTTCTCCCCTCCTGTCCATTTGCTCGGCATTCTTGTTCTGTTGTGCTTCATCGCCCTGGTCGAGTGTTCTAGAGTGGTTTTCATGTCCTGAGTATGAGTTTTTTGTTTTTCGTTTTCGAGATCCTGGTTTTATAGTTTGGTCATGGTTGGAGATCCATTTATGCTTCATCATCTCTCCGGTTTCTTTTTCCACCGGACTTACCCATTTCTGGTGGCAGGTTGCTTAGAGGAAACAAGCACCTAGTCTGGTGGAAAAAGAAAATGAAGGAAGGAAACACATAGTGATGGTGTTTTTGCCCCTTCACAGCTCAATAGGGGTATAATAGTCAGTTCACATAATTTTGACCAAATTAAGGGTTTCACTAGGGTTTTCCAATCATGGACTTAGAGGCCCATTTATCTTTCCCTATATAAGGAGTCTTTAGTCTCCTAGGGTTTAGTAAGTAGCCATAATATATATCTTAGTTTTTGGTAGGTAAGAAGGAAGAGGAGAAATCTCTCTCTCTCTCTAGAGTTCTTTTCCCCCTTCTTTTAGTTCTTAGATACATGGCTTTTAGTTCAATGAATGACATGGATTTAATAGTAGTAGAGTAGTTTATTTCTTGGGGTAATATTTTTATTTATGACTTGGAGTTGACTTTGTGAGATTCTTAGATTACCCTATCTTTATGTGTTATGAATATTTGTGCTTGATTTATGGTTTTCTATTTTTGTAAGATTTATGTTATGTTATGTTTTATTGTACATTAATTTATTCATGCTTAATAAGATATCGTGCTAGGCTAAAATGCTATCTTGGGAGTCTTAGATTAGGGCTATTGTAGGTTCGAGAGTACCGGGAGATGAGCGCATTCATGCTATCTTGGGAGTACCATCTTGATCGTCAGACTCTAATTCTAATTGGCAAGTTGTGTGATCAATTGCATGTTAGGGATGCTAGAATAACCCTTAACAAGGAGAAACTCATGGCTTACCTCGATAGATGGGCATTTTGGTTTGTAGAAACTAGGGTCGTGTCAACACTAGCGTGATCACGAGATTCCAATTCCATTGCCTCTATAAGCCCAGGGTCGATATCCATAGTGGAGTGCCCGAGGCGTATTGTCCTCACTTTCATATCTAACAGTTGCGACCTAAGCAAGACTTAGCTCCTTTAAGCGGGGGCACATTAACATCAGGAGTGGGATGATGGGGAAAGAGGAGTGGATCCAATAGGTCGATCGATGTAATTTCCCTGATTATGAAGGCGGTGAGGTGGTTCTTTAATGGATCCGAACCTTTTTGTGACAGACATTGGGAATTCCCGACCACCTCCACACTATGTGACATAGGCATGAGATAGGGTTATATGTCTTATATGAAATAGAATCTAGGATCAAAGTCATCAACTGGTCATGTTAAACAAATACCCCTAAGACTAGTTTATTATAGTTTAATCTTTCTTTTGCATGATCTATAGTTGTTAGATACAAAACCCCCAAATTATATGTCTAAATCACTAGCTATTTCCGACACACAATCAGAGTGATGTCCGATTGTGGGTTGTGTTTAGTTAACTTTCAAATTCTAGAGTCTCTGTGGACAACCTCGGACTTGCCACCAGCTACTCTATAGTGGTTAGTGGTGAGCACGGGAGAAACTTATAGTTAGAGTGAGCGATCGGCGCCACACAATAACCCTTACTCTCGGGTCACCCTAAAAGATCGGCATCATAGAATTCTACGAGAATAGCAATACATATAGAGAACCAATACAACTAACACAATATCCTACAAGCAAGAAATATCGGGATAGCACAAATATATCTACTAATAATGACTACGATGATCATACTTCATGCTAATAATTATTAGTGAGCCACATTAATAATTAGTCAAACTCATTCAAATTCATATCAAATATAAGCAATTGCATCAATCAATAATCATAATTAGTTGTCACACCCAATTATAATCTAACATCAACTAACGATAATCACATCGACAAAAAGTCAAAGTCTTCTGGGTTTGACTAAAAACCTAGCTAATTAACCCACAATCATCAACTAGTTGATCATCCTAGTCTAAATCATCCATTAAATACACAAGAAAGCACAAAATATACTTGATAATCAAAGCACAAAATAGGATAAATCAAATATCACAAATTCATACAAGAAATGTTACCAATTTCTCCCAATAGTATATTTAGCATAGATTAGCTAAACCCATAACAAAAGCACAAAAATCCATGGTAAACATAGGAGAAAAGATGAAAGAATGAATACAAACTAGGGGTTTGAAGGTAGAAATTTTTTGGTATTCAATGTGGCCTCTCAGATCAGATAGTGTGTGTCACAGGGTATCACGCATCGAAGTAAGGGCTTTAAATGCCCCCTTCGATATAAGGCGCTATCTTGTATCATATAAATCCATATCTTCCTTGATTCGACATGGTTTTCAGGAAGCGTTTTATCCTGTAAGTACTTGACAATCAGTGTCATCCATGTTTCTTCTTCTTCGATCACTATTACTATGAGCTCTTCGAAGCTTTAATGGTACAAGGTTTTGAACTACACCTATTTCTGTGCCAATCCTCCCAAGTCCGAGGGAGCCAATTTACTCAGAGCATCAGTTTTGTGATTTTTCTCCCTCGGAACCTGGGTAAGAGTATAAGATTGAAAGCAGTTCAGCAGAGGCTTTACAATCTCCAGATACCACTGTAGGCTCACCTCCATGGCCTCATACTATCCATTCACTTGGTTGACCATGATCTACAAATCGCTGAAAATCTTCACACCATCTACTTGCATCTCTTTTTCCAACCGAAGACCAATGACCAGGGCTTTGTACTCTGCTTCATTGTTCGTAGCCTTGAACTTAAAGTGCAAAGCATAAGGGTAATCAGTGCCATCAGGGCCAGTAAGGAACACCCCTGCTCCGCTCGCCCCTTAGTAAGATGAACCATCACTTACCAACTTCCATACTTCATTCTCCATGGTTTTCACTCCCCTCTCAATCACTTCTGTAGTTTCTAAAATGAAATCGACAAGGGCTTGGCCCTTGATCGCTTTCCTTGTTTGAAAATGTATATAGTGCTCCCCAAATTCTACCTCCCACTTTATCACCCTTCCCGATGGTTCATGTTTCAAGAGTATTTTCCTGATGGGGTAATTTGTAAGTAGGAATATGGTATGACCTTGGAAGTAGGCACGCAACCTTCGAAGCACATGAACCAGTGCCAGAATCAGCTTTTCGATGGTAGTATACCTCGTTTCTGGGCCTTGCAGCACCTTGCTTATAAAGTATAAGGGGTGTTGTTGCTTTCCCGTCTCTTTCACTAACACTGCACTAATGGCCAAAGAAGAGGCAGATATATAGAGGTATAAGAATTCTCCTTTCTCAGGCTTCATTAATGCCGGTAAAGCTTTGAGGTGCTCCTTAAAAGTTGTGAACTCCACTTCATAATACTTGATCCAGTAAAACTTTTTGGCCTCCCGAATCACATCGAAGAAAGATAAGTGTTTTTCTGCCCCTTTTGACAAGAAATGGCTCAAAGCCTGTCAATCTCTAAACTTCTTTTATATTTCGCGGGCTCTTCGCATTCATTAGTGGTTCCACCTTTTCTGAATTTACATAGATCCCTCTTTCCGAGACCATGAATCCTAAATTTTTTCCAGCACCTACTCTAATCACACACTTTTATGGGTTGAGCTTTAAGTTCACTCCTTGTAACCAATCCAACATTTCTTCCAGATCTCAAGGAACTTGCTATATGTCATACTCTTTACCACCACGTCATCCACATAGATCTCCAGGTTCTTTCCAATCTGCCATTTGAAAAGTTTTTCAACCAAATGCTGGTAAGTAGCACCAACATTTTTCAAAGCAAATGGCATTTTCTTATGACAGAACATACCCATATCCGTTATGAACAAAATTTTCACCTTATCCTCCTCTACTATCAATATCTAGTGATAACCCTTATGAGTGTCGAAGAAGGCCAGAATTTGATACCTTATTATCACTTCAACCACCTGATTATCGATGGTAACAGATAGCTGTCTTTAGGATAACACTTGTTTAGATATGTAAATTCAATACATATCCACCATGCCCCATCGTGTTTTGGAACCATGAATGAATTAGCCAACCACTCTAGATAGAACACTTCCTCAATAACTCCGTCCTCAAGAAGCTTCTAGACCTCCAAATGTATCGCCTCAATCCTCTCAGGGGTAAACATCCTTCTTTTATGCTTAACAGGCTTGATCGAATGGTCGATGTTTAGCTTTTGAATAGCTAATTCCATCGGCACATCTGTTAAGTTTGAAGTATCCCAGGAGAAAACATCATAGTACCAATCAAGTAACAGTTTCAGATCTTCCCTTACTACCTCCGGCATCATCTTTCCAACATGCATTGTTTTGAGGCTTCAAACGAGAAGTGATTGAGTGTTGACTGGCCCAACTTCTCTGTGTACCGAAGCCACACCCTTCGTACTCTTTTCCCCTTTTACCTCTTCATAATTGAAACTCCTGGCTACCATCTGGTTACCCCTGATTGTTGCCACTCCATTGCTTGTTTGAAACTTCATCATCAAATAGTACGATGACTATACTGCCCTTGCCTAGCACATCCACGACCTCTCTAGTATGACATTGTAGGGGGGGAATGCATTGATGACTGCGAAGCTACATTGCATGGTGACCCCTTTATCTCCTTCAGCAACCCTGATTGGCAAAGTGATTTCTCCTATTGGATACACGGTTTTCCCAATGAATCCCAACAACAGAGAATTTAACTTCTTCAAGTGCATATATCCAATCCCGAGCTGATCGAAACAATCCACAAATATAATCTCCATTCCACTTCCATTATAAAAAACACCCGTTTGACCAACAAAGTCCTTATCATCGCAGTAATCACCATGGGGTCTACATGGGGGGGCTCTATTTTGGACTGTATCTACTTCCAAAAAAGAAATTGTTTCATTAGGTCGAAATTGTGTACCCTTCCGCTCTCCTATTGGGATTTGTTGTGAGTCAACGTTTATAACTGTGTTCGAAGAACTCTCTCCGATGACTCCGCTGATAACATTAATCACCCTATGCACAACATGATTCCCCTCATTTCTATTTTGGTTTTCTACGAGCTAATTTTGTTGTGGTTCATCGTGACCCTCCTGCTGCTGCCCCTGATAACCACGATCCCCTCGGTTCCGAGAATTGAAAATTTTGTTTGGAGGCCACTTATTTCCTGGTTCGTTCCTTTGCCTCGAAGGATAATTTTGGCCAGGCTGATGAAAGAACTCCTTTAGAAGACCCTCCATTTCTCATCGATCGATCTCCATTCTGAAATTGGTACATTCATTTGTTTGATGGCCATAATATCTATGGTGATGAAAGTACTTGTTGGTGGTCTTCCTATTGGTGAATGCTCTGTTATCATCATTCATTGGAAAGAGAGGTATAAAATTCCCATGTGGATGCTCCAAATATCTGATGGGGAACGCCGCATGGGTGTGTACTTCTCAAAACTCGGCTTCTTTGTTGGCCTTTTTCTCGAGGATAACTGGATTTTGACAGCTTGGCCATTATCCGTTTTCTCTTCCTTCAAGTTGCCTCATAAAGCTTTGAATGCTGCTCAACGACCTTCTGAAGTTGCTGAAGTGTCTTAGGAGTCTTCGCTGTCAGTTTCTTATTTAACTCCAAGTCTTTCATTCCCAGCAGGTAGCCTTGGATGAATTCATTCTTCGTACCTTGGATGACCCCCAAACTCTCATCAACATATCTATGATAAAAAGTTGCAGTGGATTCCCCCTGCATCTGCTTCGTCTGATACAACTCTATCAATTTTTTTGGTAAATTTCTTTTTCTGGTATACTGACTCATGAGAGCCCCACTAAAGTCCTTATATGATTGCAGCAAACCTCTTGGAAACTTGTTAAACCACTCACTTTTCCTTTCCATGAAGGTAGTTTCCCACCAGTTTGCAAGTCAACTTCTCATTGAAATCTCAGGAGTTCATCAAACTAAGGAGCGTCTGAATAAACTCTCAAGGATTCTTGTCTCCCGCATAGATTTGAAGTCCCTTTGGTGTCTTCTTATGACCACCAACATGCGAGTTCCTCTGGTGGCTTCATAAGCCTCAATATGCAAGTCACCCGAGCATTCGGTGAGATGACCATCCACCCCTTATGATCCAAACACCGACATCTCACCAACTTCCACCGCTGGTTTGATAGTAACTTCCATATCCTTCAATATCTCTAGCAAAATTTCTACTTACGATCCTTCAAACACAGGAGTCAACATGTTAGGATCCAACGAAACCTCAACTGGAGCAATCTTTACACTCCATGTCACTACTAAAACAGCCATATTCTTCATATACTCGGGCATATACTAAGATCTGACTTCACATCCAGCTCCAGTCCTCTTGACCCTTAACCTTTCACTCTATCGTGTAGAGGTTGTAGATGCAGACATACACCAAGGGATATAGATTTAGCTTAATCGGGTCCCACTGGGCGTTCCAATTGATGCGTCTCAAACTCGATCCAAGCCCCAAGATCTTGATCACCTTGATCCAGCCAATGATTTGCAAAGGAAACAAAACCCGGAGTCCCCAGGGGATTCTCTGATTGTCAAGTCAGTTTTGGGGAACTGAGCTAGCTAGCAGAAAATAGGCAATAAACATAATACCCACTATAAGACATATCTTTCTATTCATACCTTCCTAAAACCCCCTAGTGCCTTTAGATTTTAACCTAGCTTATTTCCTCTTTTCTCAAGGCCCAAAGGCCACCCATGGTCTCGTGGACCTCGAAAGCTCTCTTTTGAACTTTGGGTCTTTCTAGAGGGTATTTGGCATATCGGCCCAAATGAGTTCTTAGCCTAATATGTCATCAGTTCCCAAGGCCAATGGGATTGAGAATGGTATCTATACCATGATTTTCCCAATTCAAGGTTGAGTGGTAACCCAAATTCTTGGTATGGAGATGCATTGGGAAACCAACACTTTGAGTTAGATAGTTGGCCTTCACCAACCTATACAATGCCCCAAAACCAATCTCTAGGATAAGTTCCTAGTCCGAGCTTGAGAAGTATTGGAAGCCTTAGCTAAGTTGTAGAAACACTAAGTTGGAACACGAATATTTGGTAACATGAGGGCCTTGGGAGTTCCCAAGTCGGAGCATGGAGAAATTTTGCAAGCTATAACTAATGTGACCAAGTGGCATGTGTTAATTACAATCATAAGTGCTTAGCGACATTAGATATTTGGGAACTGGACTCTTCTCAAGCATTGAGAGATTTAAAGGGCAAGTGAGTGACTTGATGGAAAGGGTGAGCCAATTAGAAGCCCAATATTCCAAAAATGAACTATCCCTAGTTGAACTTGAAATTTTGGTAAATGAATCCCAAGGGGATGATGAGTGTTTTGTTGAGAGGGAAGAAGTGAGGAATGGGTTCTTATACTTAAGTTACCATTTTACCTATCTTCACCCCAACCTCCATCTATAGAACAAACTCCCACATTTTCAAAACCCTTAAAGGAAACCATAGAGAAGCCAATTGAGTACGCTAAGTGATGCGACTATAGAACCATGTGTTTTCTAAGCATTTAGCATACCTTTTATTAGCTTTATGGTAGATTCACTTCTGGAAAATGGCCCTATAGGCACCAGTATTTCACCGCATAGGCACTGGTATTTTGAGCCCTTGAAATACTGGTGCAAGAAAGTAGTTTTATAGGCACTAATAAGTGGTACCAGTGCTGGAATCTGTGTTCGGACATCGGTATGCATTACCGCTGCTACAAAGCTATATTCCAACACCACCCTACTTAGGCACCAGTATTTCAAGGGAAATACCGGTGTGTTTGCTCATTTGAATCGGTGCTAGTAAATAGGTGATCAATAAAAAAATATGTCCAGTGAGAATAAATTCACCGGCAAGAGTATGAAACCTAGAAATTCATAAAGAACAATAGGACGAACAAAACACACACAACAAAACCCAAAAGTTCATGTAAAAAACTGGAAAATTCATAACCACAACCTAGAAGTTCATTACATATATTTGAAAATACATAACAACCCACAATTCATTAAACAAACTATACCTAAAAATAGATTAACAACATAACTTATCATAAAACTAGAACCTAATCTCCATAAACCTTAGATAACATCAACAAACTAGAACCGTGAAGGTGAGGTTGGACGTAAGCATTGAGGCATGGTTGAATGTTGTGGTGGAGCTGAGAGCTGTGACGTGGCTGATCTAAGCTAAACCCAACTTTTTTGTGTGGAGCTCGAGACTATCACCAATGACCGGAGCTCAAGGCTGGTCTAGGAGAAGGGTTAGGGGCTGGTGCGGCCTAACGATGGAGATATCAGTCAGAGCACGACACAGAGACGGAGAAGAAGAAAGGCTCGAAGGTGAAGCAGCGAAGATAGAGTGCTCGAAGGTGTGCTTCCACAGGGTGGCGGTGGCTTAGAATCATCAGAGACAACGGTGGTGGATTTGGTGAGCCGTTGTGGATTATTAGAGAGGAGGAAGTGAGGGTTATTAGGAGAGGAGAGTTTTACATGATTATGGTTTGGGTGCTCTAACTTGGGGTAAGTTGGAATT
>JAUOBV010376329.1:0-10646 GCA_032360425.1 Rubia occidens | reverse complement strand
ATATGTGATGTTTTAATTACTATTGTTGATGTTTCAGATTTTATATTTGATGTTTCATGTTTAGGTTTTAGGTATTGTTATCTGTGTTGGTGTGGTGTGGTGTTTTAATTTCATTATTTGATATTTGTAGTGTTTTAAGTGTGCAATTGATGTTCAGTTTTGTTGTTTTTTAGTGTGTGTGATATCTTAGGGTTTTGTTACGATTGGTGCTAATTTTTTTTGTTGTTTATGTTGTTTCTTAGAAGTCTAAGAATGTTTGTCCAATGTTGCTGCAATTGAGAAGGAAAGAGGATATGTAATTTTTTGTTATTTTGCAGATGTGATGTTTTAAATACTATTGTTGATGTTTTAAATATTGTATTTAATGTTTCACAATGTAGTTGTCAGTCATGTTATGTGTGCTATTGTGATGTTTTAATTCCAGATGTTGATGGTTTTTATTACTGTATGTGATATTTTAATTTCAGTGTTTGATACTTGTGGTGTTTTCATGTTTAAGTGTGCAATTGATGTGCAGTTTTGATTGTGTGTAATATCATAGGGTTTTGTTACGATTTGTGCTAATTTTTGTGCAGTTGTTGCTATTTTTTAGATGTCTAAGAATACTTGCTCACTGTTGCTGCAATCGAAAATGAAATAGAAACTGTAAGTTTTGTTATTTTTCAGATGCGATGTTTTAGATACTGTTGTTGATGTTTCTCATTTTCTGTTTGATGTTTCATGTTTTAGGTTTTAAGTATTGTTATGTGTGTTGGTGTGATGTTATAATTCCAGTGTTGATACTTGTGGTGTTTTCATATTGAAGCATGCAACTGATGTTCAGTTTTGTTCTTTTGATATTTTTGTGTGTACTACTGATGTTTTTAAAATTTTGATATTGATGTTTTAAATACTGTATTTAATGTTTCTCAATGTAGTTGTCAGTGATGTTATGTGTGCTATTGTGATATTTTAATTTCAGGTATTGATGTTTTAATTACTGTATGTGATGTTTTATTCTTATTTCACAGGAATATTTTCCAAGTCAGAGGTCTATGATGTCATTGATGAGAAATTTAAAAAAAATGCTATGAGGAATCATGCTCTCAGAGGTGTTCCCTTGAACAGACGGCTGAAGCTGACCTTTGATCTTGGCGTTGGTGGAATAGAAGAGCCGTCCTCTTCAAAACCAGCAGGAGAGAAGGCATGTCTTCAATAAGCGAGTAGCGAAGGGAAATAAGTTAGGAGGAAAATAGAATTTGATTGTTTGGGATGTATTGTTAGAGAATGATGTTTTGAAAATATTGGTTTATTTGTTAGAACTAGGACACTAGATAGTTATTGATGTTTTAGGTTTATTTGGATTTTTTTTCAATTTTTATGTTAGGGATATCTTATGGCATTTGAACCATTTTGTAATGAATGGCGTTTAATAAGTTATTTCAAATTCAACAACAATGGAATGTATAAGGGCAGTGGAGCATATGAATATCTTGTTTAAATCAACATCTTCCTCAGTACTTTTGTAAAACATCAAACACAAAAAATTGAAACATCACAACGTAACAGTGTAACATTATAGTATGATTGCAAATTATAATCAAGTGCCAACAAGTTGATTTTAGATGAACTGAGCATTACATATATTGTAATTTTGTATTGGATGCTAATTTTTTTTTGGAAGTTTAACTAATTCTATTTGATGTTTAACTATTTTTGTTTGATGTGTATTTCAGTTTATACTTAATATTATACTATTTTAATTTGATGTATATTTTAAGATTATATTTGATATTTAAACAAATTTAATTTGATATATTTAGTATGTTATTTGATGTTTTAAACATATTCATTCAATGTGTATTTTTGTGTTTATTTGATGTTTTACAATTTTAATTCAATACAGTTTAAATTTTTTTACATCAAATTAGACCCAAGACCAAACATCCGTAGTCACTGCACTTTCTACCTAGTCTCTGCATTTTATTTGATGTTTTACATTTTAGTAACTGCAGTTTCTACAGTCTCTATGTTTATCATCTCCCACAACATCCGTAGAAAAGCAGTAGTCCAAAACTGCAATTGAATTGCATAATGTGTAATGGATTAGCTCTGAATCAACCGAATTAATTTGCATTATCCCAACTAAGTTTCTTTGATGCAGAAATTTACAAAAATCCCAACAAACTTATGTCTATAATCTGACTATGACACTGGTCATTATCATTGACGCCAAATCTGTCCAACATTTGAGCACTAATCATCATTATAGGTTGCAATTGTGCAGGATTTGGACGGATAATTAACTGAATTGGTGTTCAATTTTGGCCAGTAATGCCTGAAACTGATTCAACACTCCCAACCCTTCCCCAGTTCCTCTGAAATCCGACCCGCCGGAGGTACCACCGAAATACGCTGCCCTGCAATCTCTACCATTGATGAAGAAAGGATAATTTGTGCTACCTGAATTGGAGAATTCCCGTTTCACGCCTGTCACGGAACAGTCCTACGCGAACTCCTTTGGCTTCACGCTCAATCACTAAAGTGGAGAATTTGGTTTCACGCTCAATCTACTCTTCTTCCTTGGGAAACAGCATCCACACATCATCGCCGTCGCCGTGGATTGTCAAACTCATTTTGGAGCACATCGTCGTGAATCGCCAGGAAATGCTATCGCAATTTTGAGAAAAGCCATCACGAAAAACCAGATCCAGTCTGTTGAGATGCCGTTGCAGATGAACTGGTTCCTATGCTAGGATGGCAATGGAGATGGTGCAGCCAAGCATCACGAACAGAACGGCACCGGAGAGGGGAAATAATTCGCTAGAGAAGGTGGAAGACAGAACGGCACCAGAGATGGTTGAAGAAGACAGAGGTTTCTATTTTCTTGGCTATTTGCAAATTTGCCACTAAACTTCTGTTAGGTTTTGAAAAAATGCCCCAAAATCAAAGTATTAACCATTTTGCCCCCGAATTTAAAACCTTACTATTATTATATTTTTTCTATTCTTCCTTAGGTCTCTGGTCTCACCATGAGATGGTCTCGTAGGAGATGGATTCTCTATGTAATGCTCTACATCTAATATAATAAAGGGTTAAATACATTTATAACCCTAACTTTTGGCTAAAAGTGTCAATATGATCTTGCAATCTGAGAAAGTGTCTATCAAATCATAACTAACTATTGTATATGTGTCAATCTAACTTTAATTTTTTCAAAAAATTTGTGTTTATGTACTCAAACTCCCTAATTCCAGCATTGGCCTATGAAATTCCGACAATGACAAGAAAGTAGAATGGCAGAAATACCTTTAACTAAGAAGTTGAAAAATTAATACCCCTAATTCTTCTTCACCGCTGCTTAGCCTGAAACGCCACCGACATAACAATCCCCGTCAACTTCGACTGCTCCATTTCCCCGCCCGCCCAACTTAATCTCACCATAAAACGCTGGTGATTTTCGATGACTTCCCTTTTGCCGGTGCCTAGGTTTCTAGCGTTTTATGGCAAGGAGTGGAAAAACACTACTCCGTCGAACTAGCTCTGCGCTATCTCACCATAGAGCGCAACCGATTCCTTTCACCGGCTAAGTAAACCACCAGGAGCCCGGAGAATACTAACCATCGTTTTACTAGTTTTGGAAACACCTACGACAAACACTACCCGTCGCCTGATAGATTTGGAAACCACCGCAAACCCTACTCGTAGCCGAAAACCACCGCCCACTACCTTCAGAAACCCCCGTCGTCCTCTAGCTTCAGAAACCCCCACTGTAAGCCCTACTCGTCACGCCGCTCCGCCTCGCTTAGCCGTCACCCTGCCACCCACTCCACTTCGCTCAAACCCTACCCACCACGCTTAAACACACGCCACCCCGCCACCCGCTCTGCTTCGCTCAAACCCTAGTCGTCATGCTGCTTCGACTCCCGCATCCCCACGCCGCCACGCCACATGCTCAGCCTCACCGTCGGAAACCCTAAACCACCGAAAACGAAGGAAGAAAAATTGAAGCGAAGGAAGAAAGCAGGGAGGAAGAAAAGGGGAATACGGAGGAAGAAAGGGGGGAAAAGAGGGTATATACGTCTTTATCATTTTTTTAAAAAAAATTAAACAAGGGCAAAATCGCCTTTTCCACAAAATCTGATCATCAGAATGTTGATTAAAGAGTCAACTGAGTCAAATGTTAGATTGACATTTTCTAAGATTGCAGGGTTATATTGGCACTTTCAACCAAAAGATAGAGTTATTTTAGCACTTTTCATTGTAAACAAGTGTGTCCTTAAAAAATTAAGGTATTGCATTCCGAAGGGCACTATATAAAAATTAATTAAATATTTGGTAATTCTAGTCAATATTCAGAAAATTTGATCATAATGAATTTGCATTACACTAACGTCTTTATTTAGTCAACAAAAAAAGTCCTAATAATTGTTTATTTGGTATTCTAGGATGGAGACTAGCTACATATGCAAAACAAAACCTTCTAAAAGAAATACCTATGACAAATTCTTGGTGGTGGAAAACAGAGATGGACAAGGAGGAATCTGAGCATCCATAACCCCTTCAAGCATTTGGCTGACGTTCCTCATGGTTGGCCTCAGAGACTCATTTTCTTGAATGCACCAAAGCCCCAACATCACATATCTCTCAAGCGTCACATTATCATTCAGACACTCGAACTCATTTCCAACAAATTTATCCAATCTCTTCTCTTCAAAGCAGTCCCATGCAAAATCTGTCAATGGAATCCCCCAGTCTTCTTCACCACCTTCGATTCCCTGAAGACATTTCCTGCAAGAAACAATCTCCAGCAGCAACACACCGAAGCTGTAAACATCGATCTTCGCAGTCACTTGGTTGCTCGTGAACATTTCAGGCGCCACATACCCCTTGGTTCCTCGTACATTTGTCAGCGATACTCTACTCTGATTAATGTCTAGAAGTTTTGCTAATCCGAAGTCAGATATTATAACGTTGTAATAATCATCGAGAAGGATGTTCTGAGGCTTTATGTCGCAGTGGATGATCTGGACGCTGCATTCTTCGTGGAGGTACTGGAGCCCCCTGGCAATCCCGATAGCGATCTGCTTCCTCATGTTCCACCTGGACTTCATGTCTTCGGAGAACAAAAGGCTTGCAAGACTGCCTATGCTCATGTATTCGTACACCAACAAACGATGCTTCCCTTCATCACAAAAACCTAGTAAACTCACCAAGTTCTTGTGGTTTGTGTGGCCAATGGAGTTCACCTCCGCTCGAAATTCCTTCTCCTGAGCCAGCCTGTTAAGCTTCTTCACTGCAACAGGAACGATTCTAGAGCGAATTGCTAACTCGGCTTTATAAACAACCCCGAATGATCCTCTCCCTAATTCCTCCCCGAACTCTTTTGTTGCTTTTTCCAGCTCTCTGAACGTAAAACAGCACAAGCTTGTTTCAACACTGCTTGCCTGAGTTACTTTGTTTCTCTTTTGATACCTCAGGAGAATAGCTGCAATCAAAACTAACACAAATAAAGAGCAACCACCAAGAACAGAAGAAACAATTACCCATGTTTCTTTCTCCTTGGGTTTTGATTTTCCGTTAAGGACTGAGTTTGGGAATGGTGGAAGAGCTTGCTGCGGAGAACCCGATTTGATGAAAGCTTTTTGTGTTGGATTAAATCTCCCATTTGCAAGGGGCAACTTCTTCTTCCAGCATTTGCTGTTACCGAAAATGATGACAGCACAGTTACAATCTTCCAAGCAAGCCTGCTTGCACAGCAGTTCAGTTGCTGGAATTATATTTGCGTAGTCGTTCTCAGGCCAATCAACATTGTCTTCTTCTAGCATCACCACATCAGATCCTTGTTTATCACAAGAGGTAGTAAAATTTGGTTCGCAATCCCCATACTTGTTATTTGGATCGACCAAATGATAACCTTTCGGACAATTACAGGCAGATCTCACTCCTTGCTGGCTGCAAATGTTGTTATATCCGCAAGCTCCACTTTGCTCCTGCCATCCTGCGATATCACATATGTTATCTGGCACAGACCAGACAGCATCCCAGATCGCATTAGTGGCGGTGAAGTTCCTAGGATGTGAGTAAAGGAGGAAAACTCCATCGAACTCCAATGTTGCTCGGAAATAATTTGAAGTGGGATTTAGTAGAACAGGGCTAAGCTGCGCTTTTTGGCCGCTCTTTCTCACACATAAAAAGACCCCTTTTGGTCCAATACAGCACGAGAACCCAAATTCGATGAATTTCCATCATCAGAAGTTCCACTTGAATAGTAGTCATCACCATTATTATTATATGCACTTTTGCTCCAGAGCACCAGATTTCCATTATCAAGAAAACGGAGATAAAACTTTCCATTAGAGAAGTTCTTCTCCAAATGCCGGGAATGGAGGGTATCTCCGATGCCTAATTCTTGGCCAGGCAGTATTGTATCAGCGTACACTTTGAAGCTCTCCTATAGAAGGCTACCATCACTTCCCTTAAGAATGAAATTTCCAGTGTTATTCAGAAACCCAAAATCCGCATGAACACCGAGTCCGTCAGTGCTCCATAGTACTTCCTTCTGCGGGTTTAGAAGCAGAAGCCCCGAGTCAGAATCAACTCGAACAGGTGATCCTCGAGGTACTACCGGGTTGATTGTATTCGGGTACCAAACAACTGTTCGATCTGGGATCTTGTTGAACCAAATGGAAAACAAGAATTGATCCTTGTCTTGGAGCTGTTTGAATCCCAATGCAAAATCACCCGAAGGCGAAAGCCACGGGCTGTGTTAGAATAAGTCAAAATGTTGATGATTAGATTAGATTTGATTTGATCTTATCATGTTGACTAGTTAGAGTTATACTAGAACTAGTCTATCTTCATGCTTTGTACTCTTTATTTATTCTCTTCATGATCAATAATAATGATAAGGAAAAATTATTCTTTCAAACACAAATCATAAACATGAGAAGAACTCATTATAAAACCTTTTACCAGACTAGTTTTTGTTTTTGCCTTGTCATGTGTCTGAGTGCAGGTATAGGCAGGGGCGGAGGTACATGGGGGCTGGAGGGGGCTCCAGTCCCCGTCAAGCAAAAAAAAAATCGGGTATTTTTAGGGTTTAAATTTTTTTAAAAAAATTTCCCAACCCCCTCCAATATAGGTAAAATTGACAATTTTTTCCCTTTGCATATCAGCTCCCGCCACAAATTCTTTCTGGCTCCGCCCCTGGGTATAGGAGTAGGATTGGAACTGTTATCATAAATAGAAATGTTCTCACCGCCGAATGAAGGATGACTGAGGATGGATGCATCTGGTGTAGCTGAACTCTGTGACTGTTCCAAGAATGCATTTGATGCAAAATAACAATGCCACTTCTCTTTCTTTATAAATATTTATGAATTGCTTCGAATGATTTGGATTGAAAATTTTGTTATATCCACATTCACCATGCCACTTCTCTTTCTTTTTTTCTCGAGTTGGTTATAATTCGCAAACTAAATTTAACATTATCTTAAATATGACTGATAAAAAAATATAAAATATTTTCTAATAATAAAAATATATTTTTACATTAAAACCCTGTTTAGTTGGGTTTAATTTCAAAATATTTTGGCACCAATAAACTAAATCCAACATTAATAAACTAAATTCATCACCAATAAAATAAATTCAACACTAATAAAGTAAATTCAACACCAATAATGATGTGAATGTCAAAGCTACCTCCATAGATCATACTTTCAAAAGATATATTGGGGATCCTCTTAGTGACATGACAGGTCCTATGACTAGGGAAAGAACGAATCTTAGAGATGCGGTTTTGAATGTTTTGATTGATCAGCTTCATGATGAAGAATTGAAGAATATGTTGACAATGTCTTGGATTAATTATTCAAGAGTGTCGAAGTATTGAAAACATTGTGAAGAACACTAAACTCTTTTTCCCATTGGGTTTTTAATGAACACTAAACTCTTTTTCCCATCGTGATCATTATAAATTATTTCATTTTGGAATAAGCCATTAAACTCGGCCTTGTGGGATTTAGAAGAGTTTAATTTCAGCTAGTCTTCAATTAGGGTTTACAATGTTCAATTCTGATTTAATTGGAATTAGATTTGGTAAAATTAGATAAGGTAATATTCATTCAAGACTTAGCTTGATGAATTTCAGTCATATATCTTCTTAGTTTATATATTTTAGCTAGATACGGTTTTAACTTCTTAAAACTGTCACAAGTTTTTCCAGTTTCTGAAGGAAACTACGAAATCCTGTTTTCTTTCTGATTCAGGTTGGCCGAACTATCCCTTATAAATAGGGAGGCCATCCACGAATTTTAGACACCTTTTCATCAATCATGTATTCAAAATTTGAGTTTTACTCTTTGCTTACCAGCAATCCATATTGGGGATAAGTCCCAGGTAATTATCCTATCTCCGCTGAGGAAATTAAATATTCTTCTACAAAGAATATAATTGTAATATAATTAAGGAACCAAAGAACAATTAAACTAAAATTAGAAAATAGTATAATTTAGTCCCCAAAAGCAGTGTTCTAAACGGCCCCACCTAGGCCCGATTAATCCCCGCATAGGTGCTAGGCGGTGCCTGTCCGCCACGCATAGGGCCTAGGCGGTCCGCCTAGGCGTTTGGGCCACCTAATCCCGCCTAGGCCCGACTAATCCCCGCCTAATCCCGCCTAGGCCTACCCGAACCGAATTTGAAATTTGGTTTTCGATTTGAATTCGGTTTGAACCAAATAAACCGAATGCGGGTCAAAACTTAACTTAAAATTTTAACTTAAAAGAAGTCTTTTGAAACCCATTTGTTCAATGTCATATCCGTAAATGGGCTTGAAATTGTATTATTTTATTATTTATATATTAAATTTCTTATTTTAAATTATTTTTGTATTATTATATTAATTAATTATATAATAATAAAATAATACAAATCCGCCTAGACCGATTTATCCCCGATTAATCGGCTAGGCGCTAGGCGGTGCCCTTCCGCCCAGCGATCGCCTCTCGATTTTTAGAACCATGGTCATAGCAGACAGGGCACTTCTTTTAGTATGCCTTCCTCAACCAACTCATCAACTTCCTTGTATACTAGTTGATTGTGTTCCTTGCATAACATTCACCTATATTCTTCACTGGCTTATGGGTTAGTCTCATTTTGAGATCATTGCACCGGATCACCTTGGAAACTCCCACCACGTTGCTGGGCTTCCAAGAGAAAGCCTAAATGTTTTTTCTTAGTAAATGTATTAGTCTCCCTTTATTTTCTTCTGGAAACTACTTGCCTATCTCCATAGTGTTTCCCTTGTTAAAATTCACTAGATGCACCTCTTAATTTAAATGCTCATGATCATCTTCACTGGCTACCAGCCGCATTGTAATTTCCTTCTAAGCCTGTTTTGGCAAAGGTGGTGCTGTATCGTCCATCTTCCGGTTACTTAGGGCAACCTATGAATCTCTAGCCTTTTCTCATCCCTTCGCAAAGTTGCCACACCTTCACAAGTCAGGAACTTAAGGAGCAGGTGGAGTGTGGACACAATGCCTTTAAGTAGCGCTACCACAGTGCTAACTAGAACCACGTTGTAGTGGTTGTGTGCTTTGACCCTAATAATATCTATATCCACTATTTTGTACCTTTGACCCTCTCATATGGTTATTGGGCGGAGGATCTCTCCCCCGGGCCACACTGTCCTATTTGCAAAATATAGTAGCGGCATGTCGACCTGCTCAAGATATTTCTTGGTATTATCGTATAGTTTTTCAAAAAGACAATACCAATACATCATTTTAGAAGAACTATCACCATTCCCGCACACTCTATGTACCCATTTACCCAAGACCATCATGGTTATCACCATCACATCGCCACCTGCCGGTCGGTTGGGGATGGAATCATCAGAGCTGAAAGAGATTACTGAAAGTGATTAACTCCTCTAGGCCTAAACTTTTATCACGCGGTATCATATGAGGTGTCAACCAGCCACATGCTTTCTTCTCAGATTTCGTTCTTCATCACAAAATTCCCCCAATAATATCATAAATGTTTGTCACTGCTAAGGCTATCTCTTTATTCGCCAGTGTAGATTCCTTGCTATACCTTTTATATTTGTAACTTGTTACCACCATCCCTTCAGTCCTTTGCCATTTATTTTCTTTTTCTTGTGTCCTAGCACTGGTTCGACGATAGCTCGTGACCGCCGACCTCACGGTCTTCCACATTGCTATGACCAACTTTCACGTGGATTCCCAACCTTGTTCAAGTATGTGGCCCTGTTATGGCTTGGACGGGGAGCGACATTGGAGTCACCGGTATATCTTAAGGCCGGATAGAGCTAGGGCTTGGGCTGTGCACTACCATAACGTTGTTTGCAACCCACATGCTCATAATCTTCTAGATCATCTTCTACCGAATCATGAGCAGTTGTGGGACAAAGGTGTCTGATTGCGTGATTGCGGCCTCAGTTACGGCTAACTTTTCCTTCTCCTTCATCTTTGACCTTAACTTGACTCTGACCTCGACCCTACTTGGGGAACCTAGATAGATGCGTGATGAAGCTGGTGATCGACATGCCTGTGAATGAAACACGAGCAGAGGAATATCAACATCCAAAAAAAATGAATAGAGAGAAATAATCAACGACCCTGTAATAGAGAAGTGAAAGTGGA
>JAUOBV010376221.1:0-10647 GCA_032360425.1 Rubia occidens | reverse complement strand
CAACTCTTCTCAACTCTTCTCAGCTCCAATCATCTCATCTCATCTCATATCATCTCTTCTCAGCTCTTCTTAACTTTAATAAATTCAGCTCATCTCAACTCATACTCGTTTCAACTGAACTGGAGAGTGCCTATGAGACCTGAATTGATGAAAGACCCCTACATTAGACAAGCTCTTACGCAACGACCAGCTGAAAGCAGGTCCCCACTCCCAATATTTATTTGGGTTCATTGTCCAATCCTTATCTAAAGGACACATACCCTCTTCTAAAGTTATCCTAATCATACGGCGTTCAATTAATTAAATTTAACTAACTACTTAGAATAATCCAGAGAAACTGCGCGTGTACTTTGCAGGATCCGCTGCGACTCGGGAACGAGATTATGGCACACATTCACATGAAAACCAGATGTACAACCATAAATGTAATCTACTCCCTCCGGTTTTTTAACATTGACACAATTAATTTTGGAACAAAAATTTAGGAAGGTAGAATTAGTGGTTGTGAATTCATTAAAATGGTAAACAAGTAAAATGAGTGGATGAAAACAATTTCGAATTTTCCAAAAAAGGAAATGTGTCATTATTAAAAAATCATCTCAAAAAGGAAAATGTGACAATATTAGAGAACCGGAGGGAGTATGAATTTTTTTAAGGTACATTCATAACATTTTTTAAAAATAGAGAGAGGTGTGTTCATTCCTTGATTACATATTTCCGCCAAATTTAGATTTCACAACCGCTAACTAACAACTATTCCCTCCGTTCCAAGAAATTGACACAATTACTTTTGGACAGTTATTTTATTCAACATGAGGTGAAAGTGTTGATGAGAAATAAATAAATGATAGTTTGGTAATCGAAGAGCAGACTAGTAGATTTAATCAATTTCTTGAGGGATAATATAGTAAATGTATTAACTTATTTCTTGCCACTTTAGGTAAGAATTGGTGCCAATTTCTGTGGGACGAGGGGAGTATAACTAATCTGTTAAAATTTTCCAAACTCTTTTGGCTCACACACTATGGGTTGAGCCAACCACAAATGGACATATTATTAGGTTCATGTGATATATTGATAATCTGCTACATGACTCACACCTCCAATCTATAATTTGAAGAGGCTACAACTGGATTTCACCAATCAGCGATGATGAGTGTTTGTTGATAGAGTTTCGAGAGCAGGTTCATTTTGGTTTGAAACATATCGATACTGAATGCCTCCATGTTCATTAAATGTTGGTCAGATTTATCTTCATCGGGTTGCCACAACTCCGTAGCTATGATTTTGAGAACCTTTTTGGAGGTTTTTGCTAGATTTCTCCAATCAGCGGGACGTGATATCATCCAAATCTCGTCGGAGTCGCAAGAGCACAAAAAACATAACTATAAATAAAAAAACATGAAAATAACTGAAATAAATTAACCTAAAATCCTATCTTCATCCGAGGAAGTCATGCTACAACTCAAATATTCTATAATCCATAAGTATGTATAGCTTAAGGAGTATTATTCTCCTACCACAGTAGATGTGATGTTACAATCAGTGAGAGCTCCGTTGTGCGCCAGAAACTCCATTCATCGAGTATTTACTACTACAGAAAGACCCGTTTTACTATTTTTCAGTGGGCCAGACCATGTACCCACTACAGGATGACCTGTTTTGTCTGCTGTCATAATCCATCTCCCCTAATGATAAGTCTGCCACAGGTTACGTCGTTTCTCCATCGGGGCTACCACGAGGCTACCGTACCTACAACTGAGTGCGACGTATATTGTGAATCGATGAAACATGTGGAGCGGGGATAAATTATAAGAATAGGTTAGAAAATAAAATACACTGGATGTGCTTTAGGTCTAGATTCCGGAAGGGCTAAGGTGGGGGAAGATGACGCATTGACGCCATTGTCGTCGTTGACCTGATGGACCACCGTTGACCGTTCATTGACTAGTGTTCACTGATTGGACACCGATTTTTGCTTTGCCAGAATGCCCGGACCTTTTGTTGTTTGCCAACCGGTTGTGCTCATTGGAGTGAACTTCTCTCCATCGATGGAGTAAGGCAGCTGTTGTTGTGATGTGGACGCCGGAGACGACCATATCTGAAACCGAGTCTCCATCGCCAGGGTCCTCCGTTGTCGGCCGGATCTAAACCCGCGTGTCTCCATCATCGCTGGTATAGTGCTGCTTATGAATTTCCGCTCGTCGCCAGCCAGTCCGTTCCCGCTCGTCGCTGACCTCTGTTCTCAGACCCGACCATGGAGCTAATCTGCCTTCGACGTTTGTTCCATCTAGAGGAGGCGGGGTGAGCGCTTCTTTTTTGAGTTTTGCGGAGGGATTTTCCCACACCCCAGATCTACAAGCTATGGCAGAGAATGATAAAAACTAAAAGAAAAAAAGGGGGCGGGGTCGCCAGACTGCTGGCGGCGGCAGCCTCCCAGCTTGTGTTTTGCTTGAGGACTTTTGCTGGGAGGGTTTTTCGAAGAGTGAAGACGAGGCATCTAGTGTTATAATGAAGGAGTTCTCATGATAGATGGTATATTCTTAATATTCCCTTCGTCCCATGATTATTGGCCTATTTACTTTTTCATGATTTTCAATGATCATATTTGACCGTCAATATCTCTAACTACATATAAAACTTCCATATTAAAAGTTGATATTTTAAAATAGATGTTAAGATGAATCTAATAATGTCTCACATGATATTTTTATTATATATACTAATTTTATATTTAAGGTAAAATTTTTTACCAAGTTTGACTTTGAAAAAATAAATAGGCCAACATTTATGGGACGAAGGGAGTAGTTTATTGAACTCTCTATGTCCCAGTCATTTCGGCACACTTTCCATTTTGAGTTGTCCTAGTCAATTCCGCACCTTCCAATTTTAGGAAAAATTTAATAGATTAAATGGCACCTTTACCCTTTAAAACTATAATTCACACTAAAATCCTAACCCTACTTCAAACCACCACTGCATCCTTCATTTCTCCCAAACCAACGCCTCCTCTCTCTCTCCTCCTCCTCCTCCTACATCTTATACTCCTGCGTCTAAGATTCCCCAATCCCTAAATCTCCAACTCCCTAAATCCACAATCCCGTCATCTCTCTTCTTCCCTTCAATCTTTAACCCTAGTTGTGCCCTCGCCGCCTCGTTTTCCCTCCTCGAATCCATCCCAAGAGCAACAAGAAAGTCCGAGTAGGTCCCAACGGAGCAACACCAGCGATGATGAATCGTTGTCATCATGACACTTTGGTCGATGTAGCAGATCTGGTATGAGCAGGTGGAGATTGGCAGAGATGTCGCGGATTTGGTATGGGTAGGCGGAAGAGGGAGGCGGAGAAGACAGAGAGGCAGAAACAAAGGCTGAATGAGAAGAGCATTTTAGATATTTCACCTTTCCCATATTAAAATGTGCTGTTTCTATTTCTGCAGGAATGGCCAGGACAGAGGGATTATCTTTTTTATTTATATATTGTATTTATTAAATTTAAGTTTAGCATTTTAAATTTAAATTATTTATAAGTTAAATACATTACTTTTTGTATAATATTTTCACATTCAAACACATCTTATTACATGTTCTAACTTATATAAAATTTAAAAGTAAAATGGACAATTAATAATTTATGAACAGATCACAATTTCTAAGAGTTGCTCTTGATAATATATAAATAATAATATCACAATGGAATATTATTAAAAAATTTATACATAATACATTTATTTTTAAATATTAAAATTTATATAATTAAATTAATAAAACATGCATTGAAAAAGAGTAATGGTAAACTAATGTTATTAGTGGATCATCGGAGGATTACTACCACTAGGGGGTGACAAATACGCAGACGGGTCGAATATAGGTGATTAAAACTACGGTAGGGTTGAAATATGTTCAATTCGCGGGTTAAAAATCATTCAACTCAAGGGTCAAAAGTGAGTAATTCCGCGGGTTTCAACCCATATGAGTTTGTATATAAACACATATGAGTTCGTATATAAACTCATCTGGGGAACCCGTGGGTTTCAACCTATATATTGACTCCATATGGATTTATATACCAACCCATTTGGGTAAACGCAAGAATTTCAACCCATATGGATAAACCCGCGATCAACCAGCAAACCCAACCTGCTCAACCCATAATTTTCAATTACCCATTCGACACATTATCCATTTAACCAATTATCCATTTTACCCATACCTAACCAAATTTAAAAATAGACAACCCGCTCCACGGATATGTTTTTCCACCCTAACTAACTACCACATGAACAATTCATGAATGCTTTACATATATGTAACTCAACAACCTTAAACTTTTCCTCTTTGTATTTTTTAAAATAATTTTTGCAAAGCTAAAAAATTGGTTTAATCATAATCTCTTCTTTCTTCAATTTGGGTGGTAATGGACAACAGCTAAATTGGGTGGTAATCGATCTTAAACACGAAAAATAAGAAAGAGGGGAAAACTTTGAATTTAACTGAATTAACCATTTATCTTATATCTCTATTTATGTTAAGTTAAACTTCCTTATGTTATAATCAGACAAATATATGTCGAGTTGTTTTATTCAGTGGTTGGAAAAAACCAACATCAATCTAACTATTTCATTACTGTAATAGTAATATTATTTTTGAGGATATTGATTTATGATTTGCGAGAATTATGATCACTTGTCTCTTATCGATACCATTACAAAAAACAGGGATTTACTATCACTAGTGGAGAGTCCTTCATTAAATGCACCAATCAAAAGCGATTCCTTTAATTTTTCGAGGAATATCCTTTAGGAAGGACTCCCGAGTTCAGAACCCTCTCATTTCAGCTCTCATTCATTTTAAAGGCACTTCATATTTGATTAAATGTTGTTCCACCTCTAATGGATATCTATAAAAAAAAGCGATTCCATTATAGAACTGCATTTAGTGAGCGGTCTTTGTTTTATTTTTGGCCCTATCATTTAAGCCCTAGGGTTTCACACCTCCCTTTCTTTTTTTCCTTCTCATTTCCCCCTTTTCCTTTTCTTGGTCGCACAACCCTCCTATAATTTCTCCTTGTTCGCGCAGCTCTTTTATTTTCCTTTCACCTCCCCTATTTTAATTTCCTTTCCCTCCCTTCCCTGTTCGTCATACGACTATATTTTAAAAGAGGTACGGGTGCGAGAAGAGGAGGTACGGTTCCCCAAGAGCAAAGTTGGAGAGGTATGACTAGAACAAGAAGGGGAAGTTCACACCATTTCATTCCTGTATCATTTTTCCAACTTAGAATTCTGTAATTTTTTACCCCTTTAGATTCAGTTTGCTTTCCCCCCCCCAACACTTATATTTATATTTTTTTCTCCGCCAACACTTATATTAGTATATTTTTGCAACTATCTGTTTGAAGAACGATGAAGGCTGCAGGAAGTTTTTAACAGTTTTTTTATTATAAAGATACCTTTTGATTCAGCTTTCGAATTTGGAACTACATTTAGATCTCAATTTAAAAACCTCCTTAAATTGTTTCAAGATTAAAGGCAGAGTCAGAAAAGGCCATGAAAATTACGAACTCTCTGATTTGGTATAACTGCATATAATGACCCTTAATTTCACTAGTGTACACTTGTAACATCATTTTATTTAAAGCGGGGACACGTGATCTTTTCAAATCTAAGGCACGAACATGAACAAATAAAGATTCAAATTTCAAAACATGAGCAACTGAAAAGGGAAACCCCTTAATGATTAGGGCTTAGTTTATTATTGTATAAATAGATTATTACAAGAGACTAAACCCTAGTAGAGTCCTACTCAGCCACATCTACATTGATACCACCCTCTCAAGCAAAGCGTCAGGTGAATTGAAATGAAATGTTTGAAACTAAAGAACTTAAACAACTGTCGATAAAACTCCTTTGTGAAAATGCCTACCAATTGAAGAAAAGTAGGAACATGTTGAATACGAAACTTGCCGCATGCACCTAATTCCTGAAAAAACTGATAGCCAATGTTCATATGCTTTGCACACTTGTGAGCAATTGGATTTTGAGCCAGAAACATCACACTGTTGTCCTCACAAAGGAAACTGAAGATCTTGAAGCAAATGAGATAACCAAATAACTTTAGCAACAGTATGGGCTAAGACGCGATACTCTGATTCAGTACTAGAGTGAGAAACATTGGATTGCTTCTTAGCACTACAAGAAATAACATTACAACCAAGAAAAACAACATGGTCATAGGTCGAACGATGCGTCTCAAGGAAGTGAGCCAATTCCGTATCCGAATATCAAGAAATCTTAGAAGAACAATTAGAGCGTTAAGAAAGACCATATTTAATAGTGTCAAAGAATATGAGTCACAACAACAAAGTGATCATCAGGAGGATCGTGAAGAAATTGAATCACTAAGTTAACTACGTAAGCCAAATCAGTTTGAGTAATCATGAGAAACTGCAGAGCTCCAACCAGAGACCGATAAAGAGCGGGATTTGTGAAAGATCAACTAGTGCTGCTATGGAGCTGGACTATGTCACAAAGAAAGTGGAAATATTAGCAGCATCAGTCATGCCCACCCGATGAAGAATATCACGAGCATACTTAGCCTGGCCTAGGTTGAGGCCATGTGAAGTAGAATACACCTCCAATCAAATAAAATAGTGCGAGGAACCCTAGCCTTCGATGAAGAACTTCCGAACCGTGCGAGTGATGAACTAGCAAATAACGATAGCATCATTACCAGTGAGCATGATGTTATTGGCATACACCATAAAATACAGTAATGTGGATCCACGAGATAAAGTAAATAAAGAGGTTCCAGCAGAGCTGCAAATAAAACCATGACCCTGAAGATAATAACTGAACCGCTGAAACCAAGCTCGAAGGGCTTGTTTAAGACCATAGATGACCTTTTGCAAGAAACAAACATAATCAGATCGAGCATGATCATTATAACTCACTGCTTGTGTTATGTAGACTGGGGCATCAAGAACACCATTGAGGAAGGTGTTATAGACATCGAGCACTAGAGTGGCCATTTCCACATAGCGGTAATGTCAACAAAAATACGGACAATTGAAGGCTTGACCACGAGACTAAACATGTGATGAAAGTTAAAACCTAGAATCTGAGAGAAATCTTACTGAATGAGACAACTTGTAGCAGTCAATGAAGCTATCAAGGAGAAGTATAATTTTCACATCGGGTGGATGAGGCACCAAGTCCCAAATGTGTTGTTGGTAGAGAGTAGCCACATTCTCGTCCATAGAAGTAACCTAATGAAGATCATAAAGAGTAGTACGATATCATGAGGTTCATTAGGAAAACATGAAAACCATTGATAACATAATCGGAAAAAAATTCAATATCCAGGACTCGCATATCCTCATCCTGCCGGTAATCAGCAGGATTCGCATATCCTCATCCTGCCTACTAAGCTTCAACTCGCGGCAATCCCAGAAATGGTGCTTGTACGCGTGCTGACTCGTGGGCGTTACTACCATGGTGAAGAAGTTGTACTTGTCCTCGTTGAGGTGGTAGAGAATGAGGAGCATGAACGTTATCATTTTTCCACTCCCATCACAGTCGATACAGATGATTTCCAAAATTTTACAAGCTTGGTCAAAATTGAGCCAAGCTCGAAATTAAGATATTTTAAAGGGAAAAGTGCTAATATAACCATACCTACTTGACATAAGTGCCAATATAACCCTCAGAAAAATATTTAGTGCAAAAATAACCCTAACTAGTTAATGTAAGTGCAAATATAACCCTCATACCCCATTTCCGGCATTGACTTTGCCGGACCGCTGCCCTCCGGACCACCGCTGGATCGCCATCGGACCACCGCTGGATCGCCATCGGACCACCATCCGCTGCCGATGAACCACCATCGGCCCACCGCCGGATGTCGGAATGGGTAGAATTGCACTTACATCAAATAGGTAGAGTTATATCTGCACTTTCAGATATCAAAAGGTTATACTAGCACTTATGTCAAGTAGGTAAGGTTATAAAAGCACTTTTCCCTATTTTAAATCAGTTGAGCTCGAATTAAGATTTGTTCGAATTTGGCTCGAGTTTAAGATATTTTAAACCAACCTAGCTCGAATTTGATTTGATCAAATTTAAGCTGATATTTTCAACCAATACTATTCGTTAACTTTGACGAGATTATTGAGCTAACATAATTTTTATATATTGATATATTTTATTAAATATAATATATCATAATACATATAAAAATTTTAATTTTTTTTAAAAAAATGTAAAAATATATTTAATCATGGATCGAGTTAGAGCTTAAACACGAGCTCCAGTCAATTACATAATGACTTATTGGATAAAAAGAGAAAATTTTGGATAATGACTTATTGAGTTAGTTACGTAATGACTTATTGGAAAATGACTTCTTGGATAACCCATTGGGTCACATGAGTTATCTCATGAGTTACCCACGAGTTATCCATTTAATGACCCAACCCATTTGTAAGCCAACCCATTATGACCCATTAATAAATGAGTTAGTTGGATAGTGGGTTAATTGAGTTTGGATATTGGGTTGATCCAAATCACTCATTTGGCCTTGTTTTCAAGGTTAAGGTAGTTAATGTCATGGCTATTGATTGTCATATTGTAGGACATATTTTTAATGTGCTAATTGTAATGTTGAATGGTATATATGGTGCATTGATCTTGAATGTTTTCAATGTGTTAAGTATATTGGATTGTAAATTGTGTGGAACTTTGATTATTGAACATTTATTCACGTGTAGAGTTGTATCGTGCAATCAAGAGGTGTAAGCATGTGTATGCCAATGTTAGTAGGGTGAATGAAGAATATATTGGTTTTGTGGATGAGTTTTTGGAGCATGATTTTAGTCGTGAGAAGCAAATATTATGTCCTTTTCGTGATTGTAGAAATCGTATGATAATAAGAACATGTTGAGACTCCATTTGTACAGAAGGGGGTTTGCAAAAGATTATGTGGTGTGAACGTTTCATTGGAAAAAAATGACCCCAGGAGGTGGCAGTTAGTAGTGAGGGAGAGTGTTTTGGATATGTAAAATTGGATGACATGTGTGTGGAGGTAGTTGATGAATTTAGAGGAAAGCCCGAGGTTTTGGCTAACTTTTTAGGTAAGAAGGATAGACTATTGTCTCCCAGTTGCAAGAAAAAAGACACGGTCATGTAATGTTTGATGGATTTGTTTACTTTAAAAGGTATTGGTTCGTGGAGCGATACTAGTATGAATAAATTGCTTAAATTTTTTAATGAGAAGCTTCCGGCCGTTAATGGTTTACAGGATAACATTTATGAGGCTAAGAGAATTTGTGTCCGATGGGAATGGAGTATGAAAAGATACATGCTTGTCCGAACGATTGTGTCTTGTATATGGGCGACTTAAAGGATAATATTGCTTGCTTTGTATGTAATTTGTCCCGTTATAATGTGGTTTTCGGTGGAGAACATGTTGTGTCGGTGAGAAAGCGTATGCCCGCCAAATGTATGTGGTACATTTCGATTATTTTTAGGCTAAAAAGGTTGTTTACGAATGCTAAGGATGCAAAGAACTTGACATGGTACATGGATAGGGAAGGTTCTAAATATGGTGATATGATTCGACATCCGGCAGATGAAGATCAGTCGAAGAATTTTGATAAGATGTATATGAAATTTGCTTCCGAACCCAGAAATTTGAGAACTACTTTTTTTTGTACTAATGGTATGAACCCGTTTGGTAATATGTCCTCAAAACACAGTTCATGGCCTATTATACTCGCCATTTATAATCCCCCCTGCGTACTTGTGTATGAAGAGGAAATGCATGTTGATGCCCATGATGATTTCAGGGCCCAAACTGCCTGGAAATGAAATTGATACTTATCTTTACCCCTTGATGGAAGATTTTAACGTGCTGTGGTCCAAGGGAGCTTTAGTGTTTGATGATTTTCATGGAAAGGATTTTACCTTGAAGACCATGCTTTTTATTACCATAAATGATTTTCTAGCATATGGTAACCTTTTGGGTTATGTAGTGAAGGCCCACAAGTCTAGTCTCATTTGCGAGGATGGGACCGATTTCCATCAGTTGAAAAATGGTAGGAAGATTGTGTATTTGGGTTACCGAAAATTCCTCTTGTTGAAGCACAAGTTGCGAGAAAACACGGTGGAATTTGTTGGTGTGAAGGAGAGGAGAAAGGCACCTATCAATTGACTGGTGTTGTTATTCACAACAAACTTCTTACCAAGTACGACATTCATTTTCTTCACAATAAAGTGAAGAAATTTAATGTCGTACTTGGTAAGAAGTTATCTAAGGTCGGTGGGGCGGTAGAAAGAATGTGGAAAAAATGTTGATTTTCTTGGATTTGTCTTACTGGGACAATTATGAGGTTTGACATTGTTTGGATGTCATGCAAATTGAAAATAATGTTTGTGAGAGTATAATTAGCACGCTACTTAATATTCTAGGGAAGACTACAACTAGCTTAAATGCGAGGAAGGGTTTGGATGAGCTTGGTATTCAGTTGGATCTACCACCGAAGGTTAGAGGGAAGCGAACGTACCTGCCTCCCTCTTCTTGCAATTTGTTAGTTGATGGGAGGAGATCGGTGTGTGAGAGCATTCAAGGCATGAAGGTACTATCCAGCTACTCTT
>JAUOBV010375896.1:0-10650 GCA_032360425.1 Rubia occidens | reverse complement strand
CATACCTGAAGAAGGGAAGTTGGATTTTTAGAATTGAATGGTTATCTAAAATTTCATGGAAACGTGAAAATGGTTTTACAAGGTGCGGGTAGCTAGGGATAGAAAGGCCTAGTGGAAGGCGAAGTAATCAATTTAGAATATCTACATTACTAGTATTATGCATACTCCCGTGGGGGGTTGAAATACACATGCACACGCGCACACACACATAATATATATAGCAGTTATGAAGTTATTAATTGCATCTAGTTAGACGTCTGCGAACAAAAGTATGGACGCACCTTGCAGTCGACGTGGGGATGATAGTGGTGACTCAAAGTTGGGCTCACTTACATACATTCACGTTTTGACGATACTAGCGAGGTGGGTGTTGGAAGCGGTAAGTGCAAGCCTAGTGGGTAGAGGATCACGGTGTCAAGTCCTCGAAGATAATGCAGTTGGAGGATCTAATACTGTGAAGGTGGAAGGCTCGGCGCCTATAGGCATCATGAGGTTGTCACGGGAGGTTGGGATTGATGTTCCCAAGATTGCTGGTGTGCTTGGGTCGACTAAGGAGGTATTAGATCTAGTTTCGAAAGTGAGGTATGTCATTTGTTATTTTTGGTAATGGGATTGTGTTTATGTAAGTAGGTGGAGCTATGTTGTCTACTCCTGGACGCGTTGTTGATTATGCGCTTAAGGTCAGTAAGTTAACCAAAAATCTGAATCTGCTTGGAGCATCGTTGGAAGAGGAGATGATGGTTCAAGATAGGTTGGCATTGGAATTGGTGAGGGTGCGCACTCCATGTTATGAGAAGGGAAATGTTAATGATGCCTTAGGTGCTGAAATTAGGGCACTAAGAGAGGATGGTCTTGATCATCCAGGCTATACTCGTGTGCTAGTAAATGAGCTACTAAAGTCTCAAGGGTTCTATAATTTTTTGATGATATGTACAGTAAGATCATTGAGGTGGAATGGTATAAATATTTGGCTAGTACCCGCGACCTGAATTCTAGTTTAGATATCGTTGGAGTAGAGGATAAAGTTGTTAACTTGTTGTAGCGGAGGCATTGGAGAAGGAAAAGTGTATCGTGGATAAAGTCTTAGCGAGAAAGGTAGAGGAGTTTGCTAAAATAAAGTTGTTTCCATTAGTTAGTGAACTAGAGGAATGTGGGGGTGGATTTGAATCCAACTACAAATAGTATTGGGGGAACTAGTGGTGGTATTGAAGTTCGCGTTCCAGCTGGGGTTGTTCAACCTGTGCAGTGTGGTACCCGTGCTACCACATTTGAGAAAGACACAAAAGTTTCCATTGGGTGTACTAATAGTGGTATTGGCTCGACTAGTGATAAGGTAGGTTAGGTTGTAGTTCTATAGGTTTTTCATGTATTTTGTATGGTGACTAAATGTTTAACGGGAATCACTCATTTAATATTTTATTTTTTAAGCGTAGTTTTTAATGAATACTTCTCGTGTTCTAAGTGGAATGTTTTCTAGGGGAGGTTATTTGGAGGAAACTTCTGTGACGTTGGGCGAGAGGTGCTTGTGTTTGGTGGCTGGATCTTTTCCAAGAGCTATATCAACGATGATAAGGGAGAAGGGTGATGTTGGAGGTATGGGACATGACGATGGGTTTCCTGAAGGTATGTTTGAAGGTGACTTGGCCGGAGTTGTGAAAGTTTGTGTACTTGACTTGGAAGCAATTTATGACTACCTTAATGATTTGAGTATTTTGTGGAAAGAAAATTAGTGGGCTATAAAACGGGGGTGTCGAGTGAAGGGCCTATTACTGCATTTTATAGAATAGGAAATGGGGTGGAGGACGAAGCTCGAGTAGAATCTAGCGTTGCTAGATGATTATGATACTTATATTATTTTTAGTAGAATTTTGCAATTTAAAAGTTAAAGAGGGAGTTAATGGATGTTATGTGGAAAGAGAATGATTGGTGAAGATATCTAGTGAAGAAATCATGTGTGGAAAATGAGAATGCGGCTATTATTTCCGGACATGTTGATCTTCTAGACCAGCTGTATCGAGAAAAAAATGAGTTGGAGGGTATTACTGGTGGTGGCTTAGGAGTTGAAAATTGTTATAGCAAAGAGTAGGAGTATGCAATACCACTGTTGACAAAGTACGAAAGTTTGTGAGCTCGAAGTGTTGCTGAACGAACAACACAAAGTGAACTCGAGTCTTCTTAGGGATATTGCTTAATTTACCTATATGAAGCCAAGAGTTTCTGATGAGGCTTGGATGGTTCGTGCTCGTTGCTTAGAGCGACTGATAGAGGTTTTAAAGTGAGACCTAAAGACTTATACATAGTCCGTATACTTGTTGAGTATGCATCTAGGCCGTTCAGACTGCGGGCCGTTTACTAACCGTATGTTGTATTACGTTAAGCATATGTGGCGCATGTAGGCTATTGGCGATACGCGCGCCGAGGTAAACTTTCATATGCAGTGGAAATTGGAGAAATTCTCGAGGAAGAAAATAATCATCGGAAGGCTTCGATGTCCATATTTCCTAATTTGAGCTAGGATAGTGTGTGATGTGTTGGGCCTATTTTGTGATATGATTTATTAGTGGGTAATGGGCTACCTAGTTGTAACCTTGAAAATAAATATAAAAAATGTTTGTAATGAATTATTTACTATTGAAATATTCGTTGTTATGTAGTATTGGTGTAATTGCTGGGTTGGGGAAGGGAGATTTATGTGGGGTGTGTGAGAGGGTTGTGGATTTGTTGGGAGTGAGTCGGGAGGGTTGTTCCGGGTCAATACATGGTATGGGAAGAAAGATTGTAGTTGTTATGTATTGTAGCGAGAGAGTGGGGGTATATTTCCACTTGTGTCGTTGGGCTGGTGATTTTCCAGGTGTAATAACATTCAATTTTTTCTTCCTAGGCTTAGGATCAAGATTTAGCATATGAACAAGTGCAGCAGGAACCTCTGGAGTCTGAATTGCATGTATTCTTGCTCCATTTCAACAACTATGCCACACACAAAAACATATATACATAAGAAAGAAACCAACAAAAACAACTTAAAACACAAAGTAAGTAAAAAAAACATACCACTAGCAACATACGATTCTTGAATCTTTTAAACACTTTCTTGCAAAAGAAGCTCTTCTTTGGCAACTCACATTTACGTGATTTTTACATTAAAGTTGTCACTTCTACAAAAACTACTTTGTCATTCTCAGAGAAATTGACACAATTTCTATTTTCGTCTGTCCCACATAAATGGGCACAATTCAATTATTACCTAAAGTGGCAAAAAATGAGCTTATAAATTTACTATATTATCCCTCAAGAGATTAAATCTACTAGTCAACACTTCCATTACCAAAATATCCTTCCTTTATTTACCATCAACACTTCCACCTCATCTTGCATAAAAAAAACTGATTCAAAAGTAATTGTGTCATTTTCTCTGGAAGGAGGGAGTACATAACTTAAATTTAAAAAATACATCACGTGAATAAAAAATAATGCAACTAAACAAGTGCAAGAGTTACCTGCAACATGTTTAGGATCTTCAATTTTCCAGTTTAGATGGAGCTCCTACAAAAAGTCATACACATTTAGTACTAGGAAATGTGACATATAACTAAACCAATGTAATTTCTAATTCAAAATAGACAATAAATGAAACAAAAAGTCATACTAACAAATACACACTAAATATTAACTAATGCAACATATATAAGTAAACAAATGCAATTCATAAATCAAAATGAGCAATCAACAACGAATGGGAATAAAAAAATGTACACAGTACAACTAGCAAATACACACTCAATACTAACAAATGAAACATATAAATAAGCAAATACACACTCAATACTAACAAATAAAACATATAAATAAGCAAATACAATTCATAATTCAAAATCTACAAAAAAACGAAATGAAAATAAAAATGAATATGCAATGCAACTAACAAGTAAACACTAAATACTAACAAATGCAATATCTAACAAAACAAATGTAGTGCTTGACAAATGAAAAAACAAAGTCATACACAATATAACTAACTTATAACATTGAATAGTAACAAATGCAACATATAACTAAAGAGATGCATATTATATCATCCACCTCATAAAAATTCATAGTTTTACGTTTGCATCATTTTACTAACATGTACATCATTTTACTAAAAAATGCAACTTCTAATTAAAAAATTTAAAAAACAGGTAAAAATGATATTCAACGGAGCAACTCATTAAAATGCACCAAAACAACAATTCAATATTAGAAACAATGAACATAAGAACACGAAACACAAAAAATACACCTACCATAGAAACTCTGAGATAAATTCTTAGATTTAACTCTAACATTTATTCTCCTTTAACGTGGATTTCTAATACTAGTAGAATCTCCTTCTCTATGCGAACATTGTTTAGTCATCGGCATTGCCTAAAGATCGAATTGATAAAAAAATTAAATAAACCCTAAAAATCGAACAAATTAAAATGAATGGAACGAACAAACTAACCTCAAATCAATCGATGCCAAAATGCAAACATTGGAATAGAAGATACCAGAATGGAGGTTACAATAGAAGCGATTATGGTTACAAGTGGTTACGAAAGAAGACACGAAGTTAGAACCGAGAAGAAAATATGGAGGAACTAGCGATGACGGAGGCTAAAATACTATGGTGGCGGAGGTTACAATAGAAAGAACTGGCGGAACAAAGGTGGTGGAGGTTATGAGAAAGGCGACGAACGCAACTAGACAAGGTGACAGAACTTTCGAACATGAAAACAAAAATGTGAAAATGATATATCGATATTTAAATGAAACCCTGAATTTTGGTTAGTTACAAAATAAACCCCATTTTTCAATCATGTTCATGGCCTATCATATCCCTTTAAAAAAGTAACTATTTTAAAAGACTTTCTCTTATCATTTTGACCGCAAAGCTTGAGAAATCGTATTTTGTATATTCATCATTTCTAATTGGAGAAAGTCTTTTTAAATGTGAGCTTTTTTGAGAGATATCGACATGTCAGGGATTTGATTGCAAAATAATATTTTGTTTGTAATGAACAAAACAAAATACTGGTGGCTTTGGTACAAAATAAACCCAACCTCGTGATCTGAATATACCTGTAGAATCCAACAAGAGAAGCTAATTGCAACCTATGGAACAATGAGCCCAGCCAACTCTGCTACTATTATTATTCTTTTAAAGCTGGATTTCCATAAACTTAAGAAGGTAATGGAGGAGAGCCAACACGATTCTCATCGTTGATCGAATAGTGAACATAGGTTATATATCAATCAATACAATGGTTTTGAGCTATGTTAATATCATCGCCAGCTTTTCACAAGAAAATTATATATCAATGGTCTCTAAATCTTTCACACTAATGGTCAATGATGGGATTGAACCTAATTTAGTATCATGAATTTGTGTGATTTCTTGATTCGTGCAAATTTTTTGTAACGATGATACTTTTATTACGTTTAAACAGATGTTGGGTATTGTAAAAATCTGGTTTAAGCCAAATTCAAAAGGCAAAACATAGAGAGAGCTTTATTTGATAATCAGGAAAAAAAACTACAACTCAAAAAGAATGAAGTACAGTACTATATCCTTGGTTCAGCTGAGGAATAAAAAATCAAACCACTAGGATCACGAAAGTCGTTCATTTGTAACAAACTGCAAAATGTTAGAGAACATGTGAAGCAATACTCACTTAGCACCGTTCTGTTAGTTTTGAATAGTATCAATGTTGATGCCTGAATTTGACGGAAAATGTTTGCGCCTTAACCTTCAGGTCTGTGAAGCTGATGATCATCATAGAATCCCATAGTCTTCACCCCCTAATCAAGGTCAACTCTAGGAGCACAGAGGTTGAGCTTGAACAAATTAGCATGGAAAGGTGCTACTGGGAGAGACTTAGTGAGAGCATCAGTTAACTGCATCCGAGAAGAAATAAAAGACGGAAGCATAAAAAATTCTATTTAATAGTCTCGAACCAGATGACAATCAATATCCAAAATTTTTAGTTCTTTCATGGAAAACTGGATTAGCAGTAAGATGTCGAGCTGTGAGGGATGTGAAATTGAACTGGTAAATGGATATCTCTAGCTAGGCAGCTAATCCATTTTAGTTCACAAACTCTTATAGAAAGGCTTCTATATTCAGCTTCAAAGGAAGATTTGGACTATGTGGGCTGTTTTTTGGATTTCCAAGAGATCAAGGCTAACCCCATAAAAAATGCATAACCTGTAACAGACCTTCTTAAAACCTTACATGTAGCCCAATCTGCATCACAGTAGGCATGCAGCCTAAGATCATTGGTTGTGGTACAGAATATGCCAATGATCTGGATGATGTTGAAGATATCTTACAATGTGAAAAGCTCCAGTATGATGGTGTTGAGTGGGTGATTCCACAAACTGACTCAACTGGTGGACTTCAAATGTGACATCAGGTAGAGGTGTTCAAATTGTCCGGCCCGGCCCGACCCATTTTGATCCAGCCCATTTGGGTTAGTTAGGGTCAATGACCCATTTGGGTCAAGTGGGTCAAGTCAAAATGAGTCGGTCGGAATTTGGCCCAAATCGACCTGTTTTGACCCATTTGTATTTTTGCCCCATTTTCTTGAGGAAAAATCATAAAATATTTTTTAATTCAAAATATCCACCATTAATTTACTTTATAAACAAGTTAACATTCTTGAAAAAATATATATTTATAAAAAATAATTTTGTCAAACTACTATTAATTATAATTAATATATTGATTAAAATATGAAATATATAAAATCATATTTGTATTTTTATATTAATTGAATAATTTATAATTAATAAAAAATATTATTTTAAATTATATGGAAATAAATTATCATTTTATTTATTATTTAAATATTAATATATAAAAATTATTCATTTTTGAATAAATTATAAAAGAATTTACTATGATTTGGGTTAATATCGGCCAATCAGGGTCGATTTTATGACCCGGTCCATGCCGGTTTGACTCGACCCAAAGTATGGGAATTTTGACCCAACCCAACCCGTTTGACCCTAAGTTTAAGGTCGATTTGGACCGGGACAGCTTGCCCACCCGACCTGCGGGTCAGCATGATCAACCCTAACATCAGGTATAGTGTAGTTCAGGTAAAGAAGGCTACCAATGAGTATCACGAACTTGGATCAGGTAGGAATGGAGAGTTCTCGTCATAAAGAATCCAGGTACTGGAAAGTGGTGTAGCAGCAGGCTTGCTAAGTGTCAAGGCACATTCATAAATCATATCTCTGATGTACTTGTTCTGATGCAGATGTAGCCTAATTTTTTTTATATTTGTAACTTTAATCCCAGACAATAATGGGCAGGCCCTTGGTCTTTAATAGTAAATTTCTAATCTAAAGACCTTTTGACTGTGTTGATGACATCAAGTGAGGTTCACAGAATGAGCACATCATCTATATACACCACCAAAGCAAGTGTTAATTAGAGGTAAATTTCATAAATAGACAATGATCATGAGGAGATTGATCAAAGTCTATGCTCACAAGATGTTGTGTAAACTCCTTATTCCATTACTTGGAAGCCTGCTTCAATCCATACAAACTTTTTGTAAGCTTGCAAACCATCTGTGAATCTGATACTGAGTATCCATCAAGCAATTTCATGTAAACTTCTTGATGAAGATATCCATGAAGAAATGCATTATTGATGCCAATTTGATGAATATGCCACTTTGATGATGAGGTAATAGCAAGTAACATTTTGATAGTAACTGTTTTTGCTACAGGAAATAATACCTCAAAAAAGTTAATCCTATCTATTTGATTGAATCCCTTTGCAACCAACCAATCCTTGAGCTTAGAGAGACTCCATATTCATTATATTTAAGCATGTATACCCACTTTGAGCCAGTAGCTTTCTTGCCAGGTGGCAATTTCACCAAGTCCCGGGTGTGATTCTGCTCTAATACCACCAACTTATCATTCATTGTCTTAACCTATTCATGTGATTACTTTGATTGACGATAGTTGGATGGCTCTTAAACCTATGAAACACTAGAAATATGTACCAGAATAATGAGCTAAGGCTGAAAAGAAGAAGAAACAAAGTCTTTTGCCCAGACTGGGGGCCTAATGACTCTAGTGTTGTGTCTAATGGCTAAATCTGATGGTGGAGAGAGTGGAGGATAGGAAGATGAAGACTCGGAGATTTGATGAGGTTTGGAGAAACAAGTTATGTCTGGAAAAGGAAGGGGAAAAGAAAAACCAGTGACTGATGAATAGGGAAAGACTGATTCATGGAAGATCACATCTCTGGATATTATTACTCTATGATTTTTTAAATCAAAGAGTTTGTAGATCTTCTGGCTTGTAGGATAACCAATTAATACACAATGATATTCTCTCTCAAAGAACTTAACCTTGTGTGGTGAAGTATTTGTAGCATATACCAAACAATCAAAGACTTCGAGTGTATGCAAATATGGTGTTTCATTGAATAGCAACTCATATGGTGTTTTTCAGGAAAGAACATGGGTAGGTATTCTATTTATGAGGTATGTAGCAGTCAAGATGGCATCTGCCCAAAAGGTTTTTGGAAGTTTAGATTGAAACATTATAGCTCTAGCTACTTGAAGGAGATTTTGGTGTTTTCTTTCAACAACTCCATTTTGTTGTACAATGTAAGGATATGATTTTGGGTGAAGAATTCCATGTTCTGAAAACAGTCTTTCACGCTCAACATTAAGAAATTCACTTCCATTGTCTGATCTAACAGATTTTACGGATTTACCAAACTATGTATTAACTATGACAAGAAAAGTTTTAAGAAGAAACGACACATGATCTTTGGTTTTAATCAAATAATTCCAGGTGCACCTTGTGAAGTCATCTATTATAGTAAGAAAACATTTCCAACCACTAATAGAAGTGACCTTATAAGGGTCCCAAAGATCAATATGAATTAACACAAAAGACTATTGAGTAAAACTTAAACTAGATGGAAAAGGCAATATTTGTTGTTTTTCCATATGACATACTAAAAAAATGTCATCACTGGTTGAAGATGAACTAATTACCCTGATATGTTTCATTACATCATAGGAATGATTTCCTAACCTAAAATTCCATTAACTAGAAGGCAAAGAAAACTGGTTGACTGCTGCACCTATTACAGATATGTTTGAAATTGTGTGGGTCAAGACTGAGTGTATTCTCTTGTTGATGACTTTGGCTTGAAAGACTAATTTTCAAGAATGTATAGACCATTAGTTTCTTTGATTGTTGCAAGCACCTTTTCATTTTTGAGGTCATGCAGCAAACAAAGACCAGAATAAAATTTAAAAATGACTGGCTTGGACTTTGTCACCTTACTCACTGATAGAATATTGTACTTGAAGTCTGGTATATGCAAGCAATTAGACAAGGTAATTGAGGGACTTAGAATGACTTAACCTATGGATTTAATTAACTCAGTGGTATGATCTAGCATATATACTTGTATAGCATTATAAACATGAACAATAGAAGAGAAAGCTGACATATTCTTGCACATATGACTTGATGATCCACTTTCAGTAATCCAACTATCATCAGTTAAAGTAAAAACATTAAGAGAAAGTTTAGTAGTCAAGCTACCTACAGAGTCATGATAATGAGCACAGTTGACAATTCCACATTGATCTTGCACATGCTCCTTTCCTTTCTATTTCTTTTCAAGTGGTGCCTCTACTAGCTTTGCCACCAGAGCCTGAAGCTTAGCATCTAGATCATTTAGTAGTGTTTCTTCCTCTTCTATCACTGCATGAGCATCATATCTCTAAAAATTATGTGCAGGCTTATTAAGCCTCTGAAAAATTCGAGGAGCAAACTGTGGTTTGATAGAATACTGAGGTTTCTCTCATGCTTCTCTGCTGCCTTCCCACTATTCTAATTTTCCTTTAACCTTAAAGCAGTTTTCCTTCGTGTGTCCCAGTTTTCCAAAGTGATCACACTTTAAATCAGATCTCCTGACATTTCTTCTCCTCATTCCATCTGCATCATCATACTGATCAGATGTGTTTTCTTTCATTGGATAAGAAATATTTCTATCTATGTAAACTCTCACAGCCATTGCAGAATTATGATGCACTTCTTGATATCCATAATGAATAGCTTTCTGTTTCTCAATTCTAGTAATAATAGAATAAGCTTTTCCAACACTGGGAAAGAGATCCATCAACAAAATTTGATGGCTAATTGAACTATACTCCTCATTCAATCCCATAAAATATTAATGCAACTTATCATCTTCTTCTTCAGCGGGTAAACTTTTATAGTTAACGCAATCAACAATGCATCTTTTCTTAGACCTTAAGCATGCATATTCATCCCATCAACTCTTCAACTCAGTAAAGTATACAGCAACGGATTCATTTCTTTGTTTCAATTCACTGATATCTTTCTTAATCTTGTGTATTAAGGTCCATTACTTTCCCCAAATCATTCTTCTAGCTCATTCCACAAAGCATAAGCATCTTCACAAAACATAAAACCTCTTCAAATATTCTTTGAAATTGAATTTAACATCTATGAAATAAAGGTAAAATTCACCTTATCCCATCTATCATAACTAGGATCATCAAGATCTGGAGCTTGAATCTCTCCTGTCAGAAACTTCAGTTTTCCCTTTGAACTGAA
>JAUOBV010375683.1:0-10652 GCA_032360425.1 Rubia occidens | reverse complement strand
TTATTGCCTCCGTCTGACTCAGCACCCAGACAAGTACAACTCCTCATGTTCTCAATAGGCGCCAACTTGTTCTTGGGCTTTATGGGCCTTAGAAAAATGGGATGCCCGTTAAGTATGGGCCTAGACGGTCTCTAATCCCATCAGGTGAAAAGTTGAAGAATAAATTTCCTACTCCCTCTGCTTCTCTATTATTGACACACTTTCCTTTTTGGATTGTTTATTTTATATTGGCACCATTTTCATTTTTGGTGATATTCCTTTAATTTCATACACTCATTCTACTTTTTACATTCAACCTTCAATTTCATCCACTCATTTTCTCCACCTAAATCCAAGCACCTAAAGCTATGGTGTCACTTATAGAGAGACGGAGGGAGTATTTCTTCCTAAACTTAATGGACAAGTATTAAGGAAAACATTCATTCATAAATAAAAAAAGAAAAAGTCGTGTGGCTTTAGATGAAATGAAAAAATATATTTTTTCCCTTTCAAATTTGGAACGGAATTAGGGTTTTTTTCTATCGTAATTGTTCATGCGTTTGGATAAATTAATTGTGTATAAGCTTGAAAAGGGAGATCGTATCACGAAATATGTCAAACCTCAAATAGGTTTTCCGTTACGAGTAAAATTAATTATTTCTCATAATATAACCCATTGTGTGATACTCCCTCCGTCCCACTTTAAATTACTTATTTACTTTTTGAGAATCAAACTTTACAAACTTTGACCCTAAATACAAATTAATATATAAATAATAATTATATTGTGTGAGATGTTAAATTTGTCTCAACATCTATTTTCTAAATATCAACTTTTTGCGCGACATTATTATATGTAACTAGAGAAATTTACGGTCAAACATGCTCATTGAAGACCGTGAAAAAGTAAATAAGCAATTTAAAATGGGACGGAGGGAGTATAATTTTGAATTATTTTCTTGACCTAATTTTTAAAAATTATATCGACTAATCAATCTCACTCCTACTTTTTGTACACCTACATAAATTTTTATCCTATTTCATTCAATTTCGTAATCTCCTATACCAAACAAAATACATACACTAATATTCCTACTCAACTCATTAAGTTTTCCATTTTGTTTTATACCCATTTTAATATATCTCATATTCAATATTCACATTAATATTTATTTTATTTCATTCACTTTTCTATTTAAAACCTACTGTAGTTATTAAAGATCTAACCAGCCATTTACAAAGTGTGTGACGTTTGACTGGGGCGGAACTACGCGAGGTCTGAAAGGACTAAGCCCCCACCGGGAAGAAAATTGCGGGGAGTAAATTTGATTTTTTAAACCTATTAGTCCCCCGTCAATATATTACAGCAAAAAAAAGAGGATCAAGGCAAAATAAAAAGGGTACAAAGAGAAGAAAACCAGCAATTCTTAGGTGCTGCTACCACCGTGACTTCTCGTGCCGCTCAGCAAATAACCCCCAGATGTACTCATTTGCATCTGCGGATGGGTTCGCGACGGAAGTACCTGTAATTTCTCGATAATCAGTAAGAAAGAATCAAAGAAAACCTAACAGAATGGTTTAAAGGATGTTCCGGCAAAAGTTTAAAAGGCAAAGGATGACGTGAGCAGTTAATGACACCTGATACTCGCGTAGCCAAGGTTCTTGTATTTGCAAGCCAATGGCCAGTTTCTCAACCTGAAGATTGTGCATGCACTGTGCAAGAGGCTGTAGAAAATTAAAAAGAAATTCTCAAACCTTGTTTCTTTTAAGGTTGCAGTGAGTGCTTATCCAGAAAATTGAAGACAGAAATAAGATAAGTTGGAGATTAAATAACCTGCTGATACGGGTGATAAACTACAAAAGGAGCTGAATATGCGAGGAGTGGTAAAAGTTCTTTGACAACACTCCATGCATCTTTCTGTGGAGCAGCAACTATTAAGCTGAGAGTGAATATAAAAAGGTCAGATTATATTTGAATTACAGAACAGAACGAAGAAAGTAAATGGACTGCTTAATAGACCTTGAAAAGCCGTTTTCTTTCCATGACTTGATAGCTTCTGGTGGAGCTTTCTGACCAGCCCTCTTAGGTTTATTCAACTTAGGTATTGGAGAAGCAGCGGTTTCTGGATTAGTAGTGGGGACACTGTCTTCAGTGGACAAGGCTTCGGTTTCTGGTTTAGTAGTGGGGTCATTGTCTTCAGTAGACATCAAGATGTCCTCTGTGGCCGATGCAGGAGTAGATGGAGGGGGGGTTTCAACCTACATACAATTGCCTCCTGATGAATAAATTTTGTAAAATAACTAAATGAATAGAACAAGATCATATTACATTTGATTGAAGTTGTCCGTTCCCAGCATCTTCTAGCTGGTCACTGGAAGAAGTTGAGCGCAATTCCTCCAAAGACGAACTCACTACCCTGGAGCCAAAATAATGTAGTATCACATTTAACTTTAGTGGAAAATATTATTTTTTTGCAAATGTGAGCAGTTCTTCAATCCTTACATAGAAGTCACGAACAAGTATCAGATGCAGGCTTCAAAAGAAACGTACCTTTCACAAATCTCTTCACCAAAATTGAACATCCTAACAATATCAACGGTATACGGCCTACTTCCGTGATAGGTATTGCAGACATAACCTTTACCTGTAAAACAAACACGCCCAACCGTAGACTTAGTTTAGAGGTCTGGCTGAAGGAATCTTCACCACTTCGGTTAGATTTTGACATAGACATCATTTTCAACTTAGCGCGGTAACTAATATCTCTAGAGAACAAGCAAAACCAAAGTTCATAGTACACAAAACAAAAACAACTAACTTATATTTTTCATAGGCAGATAACATTTCTCATAAGCAGGTAGAACAAATAATATTCAACGACTCAATTGAACGGAATATTAAAAAAATAAAGAAAACAGACCTCCCAATCTCTCTGATACTGCACCAATAACAAGCCCACCAACCATGTCCACTACAAGCACATCTGACTGTGAGGTTACATTGGCCAAGGAAAGCAAAAGGGATAAAGTGTCCATCCGCAAGAACCTAACCAAAAAAAAGGGTCATAAATAGGACAATTTAATACTCGAAGCAAAAAGTGATCAGATTGTTACCCTATCTGTTCAGGACGTTTTTTGAAGTATGCTTCGCATATGCTGAGAAATAAAGGACAACACAAAGATATTAGAAAATATTAAGAAAAGAATACAGCGTTATAACTTATGGAATTAAGTGTACATTCAGTAAGAATACAATAATGTGTCACTACAGGAATAGACAGAAACATTTATGACCTTAAATACCGACCTCCGTGTTACTGGACGCCTTAAAAGCACTCTCGGGGCGTATTTCTTTTGCTTCTTAAGCCGATATTTTTCCTGGGGAGGCAAAGAAAATTCAGGATATGTAGAGATTGAGTACCAATAACAAAAAAAAAAAACCATACTTGCGAAAATGACGTCTTCTTTTCAAATGTTGCACTGTTGCTTATTAGAGCTTCAATTATCTCATTCCCACTGGCACCTTTTCTGGATGAAAACAAAAAAGACGATCTTTATAATTCATTTATCATAAAAGAAAGCGGTGTAAATGATCCACAATCACAAATTCCAAACCTCCGCATATCATCGATATCTTCTCCTTTAAGAGACTGGGACGTGTTATTATCAATCAATTCCCTGTTGTCCTTTGACTCCTGCACTGCAGCACTCTCCCCTTCCTCGTCTTTGATATTATTACTGTCTATATACGTAAACTCATGAAACAGTTCATCCAAACGGAACATAACAAGGTACTCCATCCGTTCCAAATTAAGATTCATGCTATCCAATATACAACTCATTTTTAGTCATTTGAATGAATGTACTTGGGCTAAACTGAACTAATTACAACTGAACCTGAACTCTTATAATTATTTTTAACAACAGCTTAACTTAACTGAAATCTATTACAAAAGAACAAGGCCTAATATTAGACCAGGACAACAAAAACATAATTCAAAGTCCCAACTCAGCTAAGACAGCAACCTAACCTTCTGATTCGGGGCGTATTCGAGACAAAATAGGCCCGGTTTCTCCATTCACCAATTCAAAAAGAGAACCAAATGGAACGCCAATCAGAGATTGGAGCGAGCATTTCTTATTCCCAATCTTCAACTTTCTACAGCAGGAACACAATCACATTTACATTTTTTGAAGTAAAAATCAGCAAATAATAAACAGCATAATACACAGAAAATACTCACGCGGCGGGAGTCAGCCGCTCGAAAACCATACGCTCGCCGTCGTTGATGTCCAGCAAGACGCTGCAGCCTTCCCAAGTGACTCTCCCGTTATTGATTGGAGTTTCCGGCGATTTATTTTCCGACATCGTTAGGTTTTATCGTACGAAACTCAGATTTTGCTCTTGCAGTACGAGGTTTAAGCGGAATAAATTATTACAGGAGCTAAAGCCCTTATTGAGAACCGAGGGTTTAACGAAAGTTGGTCGGAGGGATTATGGGGGATGAACAAAATCAAAAAAGCCGCCAGAAGCTTAGATTGGGCTTCGACATGGGCTTTGTTATTGGGCTGTATTTGGGCTTTTATTTAGTCCATTGGGCTCTAAGTTAATTTTGAAATAGTGTATATTTAGAAATTTTCCAAGTACATCGTAGAAATTATTCATAAAAAGTTGTGCAATTTTAACAAGTATTTATGTGATGGCATTTTTAGAAAAATATTTCTCATCTTAATTTAGCACTCAAAATTATTAACTTCAACAAAATAAATAATGAAAATGTCTATTGAACACGGTTTTTAAAATTATGAAACAAATGTTGTACATTTTTATATAATTTTTTGTATTTTCACATTAAAACGTATATTATTTCTTGTTTAGTTTATAATGTACAATATTACATTTAAATATAGTGATTGTTTCATAACGTCATTGTTTGTAGTTAAAGTAAAAAAACACAGTAATTGTTTCATAAGGATAAGACCATCGTTCTTAAAACGTACTCACTCATAAATAATAGCATATGCACGCTAAACTGAAACATTCTCCCTCTATCACGACAAAATGACACAGTTCTGTTTTCTTTTTCCTTTAGTTATAACAAAAATGACACGATTTGAAAATTAGCCAAATTAGTTTTAAAAAATGTTGTTAAATTGGCACAATATCTTCTCCAACTTTAACATTTTTCACTCTGGTCTCATTCGTTTAGCAAAATATCTCTACTTTAACGCAATTATTTTTCCACCACATCAACTTACATAAAAGAGCGTTATAAAAGCAATTCCATCATTTTTCCAGTACAGATATAGTATTTCATTTCACTACGCAATTATTTTTCCACCACATCAACTTATATAAAAGAGCGTCATAAAAGCAATTCCATCATTTTCCCAGTACAGATACAATATTTCATTTCACTAAGCACTATTTATTCTACCCTGTGCAAACTCCCAAGAGTAGATTATAATCTTTCATAGATCAAAATGAAACAAATATCCCAGTTGATCATAACTCATGAGTCAAAAACTCTACAATTCATTCAGATTCCAGTCACAATCTATTGGTCACCATAAAAATGCATGTTCTTATGTCTTCCAAGTACACAATAATAAATCCATACACACTGCAATTGTAGCGAGGGGTTAGTTTAATGTCTTGGTTCACCTGTTCCTGTCAACAAAACCAACGGTGCAACCCATTTAGTTTTCGGACCTTTGTGATTGTCCATATTTACACGCTCTGGCTCTGTTTGGCTGAGCTTAGCAAAATACGTTTGAATGTTTGATAAAGTGTTAAAAAGTATATTATTTTAAAAAAAAATATCTATTTTTAGGGGGGAAACAGAAGTCGATCTACCCCTACTTTTGAAATAAGTCACGTTTGTTTATAAGCACAGCTCTGTTGGCTCTGCCAAACATTTCCATTATATCCCAAACAGTTAATCCATTAGTTCATCGATTATATTTTGGCATTTGATGGGGAATTTCTGGGCCTGAATTTCATAGTGCGGTTTCAGATTCCAAATGATAGCTAGAGAAAAAGAGCAAGATCCAAAATTGTGATGGATGTCCTATTCTTAAACATCTGTATGTACAGGATTGGGAATGTGACCTGATCCTACAAGCGTTCATTGTGTTTCTCTATTACAGCCATGTTTTTAACACTAATCCAACTTAAGATTGTGTGGTTGAAATTTGATTATTCCATTATCCCACTTTTTCTGTCGTGTCAGTATGTATAAATGTTCGTGTAAAAGATAATAGAAAATTCTGATTGGGACAAAGGGAGTACTACTAGTTTGTTTGTAAAAGTATCCGACTCTGATGCATTATCAGAACTCAAGGTTTGTCTAGTTGGTCCCATAAAATGTAGATTTTTTTAGTTTGATCTATTATATTGTTGTTGTTAGGTTTGTGATCCATTTGTATCTCACATTATAATCTAGTATATAAAAAATCACGGGTCTCTTCTCTACCATAATTTAATATATAAGATCATGAATCGATTCAGTATAACTACTGATTTCATAATAAAAATTTGTGACTCAAGTAAAAAAACTTGATTTATTTTAGAGAAAAGTGCGCTTTGAACCCTATGTTTTACCCAAAAGTGCAGAATAACCTTCTAAAATTGGAAAGTGCAGAAATAACCCTGTCAGACGTTGACCGAAATGGCAACTCAGAAAATGGCCAGAAAATATGGAAATTACCTTTTTACCCTTATATGAAAGAAATTTAAAAACATTTGAATTTCAAAACAAATTAGTATCCCTTGTTTTTTTACTAAAATAAAATAAAATTCCATTCTCGATTCTCGTCTTCTTCCCTTTATGTGATTTTGTGATTAAGTTATTCTCTTCTTCTGCCCGTCACCACTCTCCGCTCCGGTCACGACGCTTGGCTGAGCGGCTAAAGTTGACTTGGGGCTAGGGTTCAGTGGCGGTGGTACTGCTCTGAAGAGGTGAGAGGTGGTGCAGTGACGTAAGAGATCGAGGGGAGGTGAAAAGGTGGTGAGGTAACGGCGGAAGATATCGGGAGAGGTGGTGGGGCAGCAGTGGAAGAGTATAGAGGCGACGATAGGGGCAGCGGCGGAGTACAACGGCGGTGATAAGGGTAGGGGCGGAGGAGTACAACGGGGAGGATAGGGGCAGTGGCATAGGAGTACAGTGGCAGTTAGCGGTGGAGGGGTAGAATTAGAGAAGGCGGGGGTAGGCGACGAAGTTAGGATTTTCTAGAGGAGGAGGTGGGCGGCGAGGTGGTGGGACAACGGGATGGCAGGGGAGTTGATTTTTAGAGGCGGGGTGCGATGGAGGGGATTCGCAGAGGCAGGGGAGGGGATTTGCAGAGGTAGGGGAGGGGATTTGCAGTGGCAGGTGAGGGGATTTGCAGAGGCGGTGGCGGTGGCAGAATTCTAGGTGATGGAGGAGGAGCTATGGCAAATCGAGCGGAGGGGCGGCGGCGGTGGCGGAATTCTGGGCGATGGAGGAGGAAGGCGAATAGGGCGGGGCGGCGGCAGTGACGGGTGGTGGCTGTGTTTGGAGAAAATGAATGAGAATATGAAGAAGAAGTAGTGTGGGGATAGAATAGTCATTTCAATTGTAGTTTTAATTCCAGGGGTATTTTTGTCTTTTCATTATTAGTCAATGCCGGATTCGTATCGTTCAACGCCGGAAATTTGCAACAGGGTTAAAATTGATAGGGTTACTTATGCACTTTCAAATTATACAAAATCATTCTTGTACTTTCACAATCATATAAAATTATTTTTGCAATTTTCCCTTTATTTTAAAACGAGCATATGGCATTTTTTTGGATTTATCTCTATACGTGTAGTGGCATGTGATTAGGGGCTATAACAACGTGCTGAGGCGCGAATGTACAGCCGATCCTCATCCTAACCTAATTTTACACCCTTTGTTTATCTATCTTCCCAAATCCATTAAAAAAATTAGGTGATTTGTTGTATGTGAGGGTGTGAGACGAGTAAGATTCGGCCACATGTCCAATAAACTAGTTATATTTTTAAAATAAAAAAATATTAATGAAAATCAAATAGTGGGTGAGTTATTAGACACGTGGTATGATTTTATTCGCCTCACACCCTTACGTACAACAATTCATCACATAAGATTTTTTTTGTCCCAAGCCTTTTAAGTGAGGCCGTGTTGTGAGAAATGGCCATTATTTTTTGGTTGTTTTATTTTGTTAAATTTATTAGATTTTTTCTATTTTAGTTGCTTAATTCAATAAAAGTTATTAAATAAATGGATATTAAAAGTTAAAATTTAAAAACTGAAATTTCAATTATCAAATATATATTTTACTTTTTCCGGTTGAAATGGAGGAGTCAAATATCAAGTCACATAATTACTAACTAGACTCTAATCTTTTCATAATTGCTCTGTAACATGACTTTCTTGGATGGAAGTTGTGTATGGGTTAATTTATTTTGGGTTAAGTGCTAAAATAACTCTGTTTTTAGGCTGAAAGTGTTGACATAACCCTACAATCTCGGGAAGTGCTAATATAACCCTTGACCCAACTGACTTTTTGGTCAAATTTATGATGGCCATATTTTGTTGAAAAGACAATTTTGACCTTCGATAAGGAAAGAAAAAAATAATTAAAAATGTGAAAAAAATATTGTGCTTTCATTTTGACATTGCTTTCGTTTTATAATTAGTGGGAATGATTATGTTGTATATCTCTGGCGGCGGAGAAGGTTTCCGGCGCCAGAGATGCAACAATTGTGAAAAGAAGAAAATCGAAGAAGAAAATATAGATATCAATTTTTCAGCTTCAAGGGTATATTTGTCATTTCAATTTTTTGTATTGCCGGAAATTCATAGGTCAACGCCAGAATTAGGGATTTTGGTTATATCGGCATAAATTTTTTTTAAAAGTTAGCGTTGGATTGACACATATAATAATTAGTCAGGGTTATATTGGCACTTTCTGAGATTGCAGGGTTATATTGATACTTTCAGCCTAAAGTCAGAGTTATAAATGTAAATAACTATTTTTAATGTTTTTACTTTCATATGTGTTGTTGGTACTCTCACGACTCTTGTGAGATTTAGATTCTTCCCCGTCACTAATTGGATAATTTCATCGACGACCTCCACAGTGGTTCTTATACTAGAACTACAGAGTTGTGGCAACCCAATGAGAATTAACCCCGCCAGAAATGAATAAATATGGAGGCACGCAGTACCGTTCTGCTTCAAAACAAAACGGGCCTGCACTCGAAACTAATCAAGCATACACCTCTCACCGATGATCGAAGAAATCCAGTAGCAACCTCAAACTATATAGTTGATACAACCCTGTGAAGACAAGATGCTTATAGGCACAGATTGAGTAGCATACTGCTAATATGGCATGTTGACTTCAATATGAGAATTTCCTAGGGATTGATAAGTTCATTTGTAGGAGACTCACCTCACTCTGTGTGAGTCATGTATATTAGCTTTCAAGTTTAGAAAAATTAGTTCTACCTGTTAGTTGGGAATTATACGACACAAACCTGGCACACTTATATAACAATCCAGATATTGATAAAAATAGGACCACTATTTTTCTATGATAAAAAAAGAAGCTTTTAATACTCCCGTCACCCTCCGTCCCACTAGTATTGGCAAAAAATTATTTTCACGGTCTTCAATGATCATGTTAGACCATCAATAACTCTAGCTACATATACAAATTCCGTATAAAATTTTGATATTTAGAAAATTATATGTTAAAATGAATTCAACAATATATTACATGATATATTTATTATATGTATATTAATTTATATTTATGGTCAGAGTTTGGCAACTTTGACTTTGAAAAACAAATATATGTCAATTCTATTGGGACGGAGGGAGTAGTTAAGAAAGAAGTTGACTTTTTTTTTTTGGCTAGAGTAAATGAATAAGGAAAAGGAAACTCTTTCAAAACAATAAGTTTTCCGAAAACAGTGAGGAAACGGAAAAAGAAAACTCTTCCGAAAACAATAAGGGAAAGGAAATCCAATAAGTCTTCCGAAAACAGTAAGGAAACGGAAAAGAAAACTCTTCCGAAAACAATAAGGAAATCCATGATTCACCTCTATAAATATCCAGCAACGCAATCCAAGAAACTCACATTTCATCATTCATTCATTCTCAGAAAAAAAAAATCTGGAGAAATTATGGAGGGTTGGAAGAAGGTGAAAGAACTCGGCTCCGGAGCTTACGGCACGGTGTCTTTGGCGTTTCCATCGGGATATTCCAGTTACGCCCTCGCCGTAAAATCTGCGAATGACGACTCCGCCGTTGAATCGCTGAAGAGAGAGGCTCAAGTTCTGCGCCGTTTAGCCGGAGCTCCAAACATCGTCGAGTGCATCGGCGAGGACTGGAGCGTGGAGAACAACAAGCGGACCTACAACCTGCTCCTGGAGTACGCCCCCGGCGGGAGTCTTCAGGATCTCATCAAGAAATCCGGCCCCATGCCGGAAATGAGGGTTGCTTGCTACGCAAGCATGCTGCTCAGCGGGCTCGACCAGATCCATTCTCGCGGACTCCTTCACTGCGATCTCAAGCCGGCAAATGTACTTGTGTTTCCGGGTCCGGGAGAAGGACTCATCAGCGAGCTCAAACTCGCAGACTTCGGGCTCGCGAAACATGTGTCCGAGGGGGTGATCAAGG
>JAUOBV010375247.1:0-10654 GCA_032360425.1 Rubia occidens | reverse complement strand
ATTTAATGTCTTTCTGTTATGTCACTACTGGAAAACAGGGTCATTTGCACTGGTAAAAATGTGAACAATACTAGACCGGTGTAAATAGAATTATTTGCACTGGTAAAATGAATGTTATGTTGAGTACCGGTGTGTATGCTCTAATAAGCACCGGAATTTATTGTACCGATGCATAGACCGGTGTATGGAAAACGTAAAATTTGTTGGGAATATATATTTGACCCCGGTACCTTAGTTGTCGGTGTACAGTAGCCGTGCTTTTGAAGCCTTATGCACCGTTCCACGTAGTACCATTGTACATATTTCTTGCCATTTTTTGGTCTTTGGCATAAAAAAAGGAAACGTGAACCAGTAATGTAAATTACCGGTGCGAGTGATCGAAAAACCGTGGGAATTTCTCAAAATAATTGCACCGTTCCATTTTTTAGCGGTATGGAGGCATGGCTCTTGATTCCGTGACAATTGCATTGGTATTTTTGTGAAATTACCGGTGTATATGTTGCATTTAATGCTCACCTACCACCTTTTTTGAAAGGTTAAAATTGGAAAAATGAGGAAGAAGACTTCATTAATTGATTTTTTAGGGTTGTTTAAAATATTCAATGATCTGCTATGAAGACACTTAAAGGTACCATTTTTTTAATATGTTGATGGATGTTATTTATGGTTAATGTTGGTTTTGGTATGAAGAACATATATATCTTGCGTGTTTGATCATCATAAGGTGTTTCAAGTAGCATTGTTGATATTAGGTTGTCATATGTTTTCAAGGTTGATGTAGTTAATGCTTTGGTTATTGTTTCTCATGGTGTCTGTTAAGAACGTGGTAATTTTAATGCTTGGTGTATGTGGTGTATTAATGATCTATGGAACATTTGTATGTGGGAATGATTTTTTTTGTTAATAATTGTGTCGAATTTTGATTTTTACACACTCATTGATGTGTAGAGTTGTATCGTGTCATCGAGAGGCGTAAGCATGTGTATTCGAATGTTAGTAGAGTGAACAAAGAATATGTTGGTTTCATGGATGAGTTTTTGGATCATGCTTTTAGTCGAGAGAATCGAATATTGTGTCCTTGTCGTGATTGTTGAAATCATAATTGTACTGACAATAAGGAAATACCGAGACTCCATTTGTATAGCAGGGGGTTTACAAAAGATTATGTCGTGTGGACGTTTCATGTGGAAAAATTACCCCCAAAAGTGGTAGTCAGCAGTGAGGGAGAGCGTTTCAGAGATGAAAAATTAGATGACATGTGCGAGGAGTTAGTTGATGCAATCAGAGGGAGGTCTGAGGTTTTGGAAAACTTTCTAGGTGAGAAGGATAGGCCATTGTATCTCGGTTGTAAAAAGAAAGACATGGTCATGTCATATTTGATGGAGTTGTTTAATTTGAAAGGTGTTGGTTCATGGAGCGATACTAGCATGAATAAATTGCTTAAGTTTCTGAATGAGAAGCTTCCGGTCGGTAATGGTACAAGACAACCTTTTGTGTCTGATGGAAATGGAGCAGTGGTTTTTCATGTGTTGTACTCTAGTTGACAAGACTTTTAGTGACATCTCTTTAATTGAAATCTGGAAAATTTGCTCCCATGTTTGAAAACAAATAGAAGTTCTAATGTAATTAGTACACATTGTAAGGTATTAAATGTAATTCATATGATTTTTTATTTTTTAAAATAAATTTATGTAACCTCTTTTCAGTAGTATCAATAAGAAATACTAGTTGTGAGCTAACATTTGCATGTTTTAACATAACAGAAACGATTCATAAGGTAACTTATGCACTACCTCTTGACAGTGTTTTTCTAATTCATAAAAGGAATTAACATATAAAATCAGGTGCGTATTTTTGTTTATACAGTACATGTTGTTAAGTAATCAATGCACAGTTAATATGAAAATTTTATACAGTCAAATTTTAACTTAATTTATACATGATCTTCTGGAAAAGTTGCATAACTCATATTCACAATTTTTATAACAAGTGCATGTTTTTAATATAAACGATAAGTATTGTAAGGTAACATGTGCATAGTGTATAAAAACATTGCCGCATTTATTTCATTTTTGAATACCTACCACATGTTTTTTACATGTTCATAGCACCAGAAATCATACATTCAGAATTTTTAACAACAATTTAATTCATCGAAGGCAATTGAACAACATAGACTCACTCAGACGTAACTACTTCAACAACAATAATGACAACTACGTCAACAACAACAATGTCGATGACTCTGAGAACGAGAACGATGAATTCAACACCAACTTCTACGATAATGAGAAAGAGGCCAACTTCTACAACGAGAACAACAACGAGGAGGATGAGAATCCCAATGTCTTCAATGACCAGAAGACGGTGAACCACGAGTTCAACAACAACAGCAACGGATGGAAGCAGTCCTCTTACAGCGGGGGATTGGAGGAGGCCAAATTCAGCGACAACTCTAAGTACAACAACTTCGAGAGCAACAACAATGGCGTTCAGAAACAGAGGATGACCGATACCAGATTTCTGGAGAACAACAAGTATTTCTATGATGTGAATTTGGAAAACTAGAAGTACAACTGGAATTACAACAGTAGAGGGTAAGAGTTTGGGGAAGGATATTGAAATTTGGTAAGAAAGAAGAATGGAGAATGGAGAATTTCGCAGAGGGTGAGAGTTTGGGTAAGAAGATTTCGCGCTTCAATTTGGGGAAGAATGGTTTCCTTAATTTACCTTAATTGTAAATTGATCCCTGAGTAGTCCATAAGTTTAAGGACAGACTGTCTGTCAGGAGACCCACTCTTAGGCATTAAACCCGACAGAAATCAGTCCAACATGAAGTCTATATATTCATCCCAAATCTAATTATGACCCACCACTCATCCCGATTAGATCTTCCCCAATTCTATTTTGACCTATAGCTTCCCCACCTGACACCGCCATGCTGCAACCACCTCCCAGATGGAGTGAATCAAATGCGAATCGTAGTGCTTGAAAGACAAAGCCGACGACGAATGGTGAGAACACTTAACGGCGAACCCAACAGAGTGAATTTAACGCAGATGGGCAGCGTGAGTCAAATGCAAACTCAGCGATGGAAAATCAGTTCCTGAATCGATGAAGGCGATGGATGAAAGCGACAGAACAAATCGAGTTTAGGTAGCAGTGTTGGAAAGACGACTGAAAATGGTGATGGAATGATGGAGATGGAATGACGAACACTACTAAATATTAAAGTCATCGTAACATTTTTCTAGCAACGATTATTAAAATGTTACAGTAGCTTATATTGTGCTACTTAAACCTTTGAAAAATGTTATCTAAATCTTGAAAAGTGTTGTGTTAGTGATAAGGAATGAGAAAAGGAATTAAGTAGTTTATTTTTCAGAATACTATTCACGTGAACAGTAATCGGGAATAGTATGTTATGGTTTTAGAAGGTTTTTATTTGTTAGTTTTTATTCTCAGAATGTTTTAGTTATTTTAAGAATAGTTTGACATTGTTTCCTTTTAGTTTTTAGGAATACGGTTTGGTTCTAGTTTAGGAAAAATAGAAGGGAATTCTTTTTCGTATTAGGATTTATTTTTCTAGCTATAAATAATGTATCTTCATGGAGGAATAGAGAATAAGATTTAGATTAGTAAAATTTCTTGTGATTTTCATCGTGATCATGAGTTGTGTGCGCGACTTAACTTTTAGGTGCGACGCCTAGAAGACCCCCAAGGTGTGATGCCGAGGGTTTAGGAGTGATTTCTAAGTTTATCTTTGTTTTCTTACGTTTCTGCATATTTTTCCTTTAACCTACAACCATATACCTATACTTTTTCTACCTTTAAGCCAAGTTCTAAACCTAAGATCCATTCTAAACCTACGCTCCGTTGGTGTTGCGTCAATTTTGGTATCAAAGTAGTTGAACTAATGGCAACAATGAGTGGACGTCAATATGGTGCGCCTGGGAACAATGATCGTGATGATATTCTCAGTCTCATAGCAGGAAGAGTGGATGAACTGGAGGCCAGACTTCTCAATATTGAGGCTCTCTTGCTCAACAAAGAGAAGAAAGCTGATGAGGGATCATCTATGACTGGTATGAATCTGAATGGGAAGGAAGGCTTGAATAACCAAGAACCAGATCCATTTGGAATCAATTCAAAGTTACAAACTCCCCTCAGAGAGTTAACGAATGGGTTTCTTCGTATCAGGACATACATTATGATGATGTTGGAGATATCACCAAAAAGGTACGCATTGATGTTCCAAATTTTGATGGAAGAATTTATCCTAAGGTCTTTGAGGACTGGTTAGCGACATTGGAATGCTATTTTGATTGGTACGACATGCCGGATGAGAGGAAAGTAAGGTTTGATATCATGAAACTGATTGGTCAAGCCCAAATTTGGTGGACATGAGTTGAGTATGATATGCAACTTGCTGGACAAGGAATTTTGAGTTGGGATGAACTGCAACTACGTTTGCAGAGGAAGTATCTACCTCAGCAGTACCAAATTGACTTGTATGATGATCTTACAGGTCTCAAACAGGGAGGTATGACAGTGATTGAGTGTATGAACAAATTCGAGGACATGAAGATTCGTTGTAGAGTTCCTGAAAGTCCGCAGTTGGCTTTGTCACGATTCAAGCAAGGACTTAAGCCTGAAATTCTTAACCAGATGATACCTCATAAGGTGTATTCTGTGGATGATGTTTTTCAGCTAGCCCTTCAATTTGAGAAGAGTTTGCATCTCCGCTTTTTCGGAAGGCTAAATACTCAAAGGGAAGTAAATGCTAAGAGGTTTACTGCACCTGGGAGGCTTTCTAAGACTACAAACAAAGAATATCAAGATAAAACACCAAAGGTTGATGATCGAAAGAAAATGGGTAAATGCTTCAAATGTGGTCTTAAGGGACATATGGCTTGGGAGTGTCCTCACAAGAGTGTCAAGAAGATAAACTTGCATATTGACCAAGAATACGAGGGTGAAAGCCCCCAAGATTGGTGATGAAGATATTTATGATGATCTACAAATGCTTGATATTAATGACCTTGAGGGTGGGGAGGAAGATGTGACTTTTCTGAATGTTTTCAGACGCATTCTTAGTGCCCCAAAGGTTGCACAAGAAGACTGGATGAGGACTTCAATTTTCCAAACAATTGTTGCTTGTGGGAAGGATTTAAAGAAGCTAATTATTGATGGCGGTAGTACTATGAATGTGGTTTCGGAATCTACGGTTGAGAAGCTTAAACTTCCAACTGAACCTCATCCACAACCATACAATGCTGCTTGGACCTATATTCGTGTCAACATGCGATGTCTAGTAAATCTGAAACACGGTGTCTATTCTGATTCTATTTGGTGTGATGTTATTCCTATGACGGTTGCTCACATAATTTTAGGACGCCCATGGTTATATGATCGAGATGTGCTGCACGACTGTAGGGCTAAAACTTATTCCTTTGATTTCAACAATAAGAAAATTGTTTTGAAGCCTATGAGTGTTGAAACTATGAAAAATACTCTGGGCCGAGGACAACCAAGATTAAGGACAATAGCAAGATGGTTGAAGAAGTTGGGGAGCAAAAGGATGTCAATACAACTCTTGCCAATAAACCTTGTGAGGAGGTCAAGAGAGAAGACAATGTGGTGAACGAAGATAATTTGGTGGACAAAATGAGTGCCATAGTTGAATGGTCAACTCCTAATTCAATACAGGTAGTTCCAAGTTTTAGTGGAATGAAAGCGCTCATTAAGGGGGTTTAATGTTATCATGGATGTTACAACAAATCACTTGAAGAAAGGTGAATTATAAAAGAGGAAGGGTATAATCAAAGTTTTTGAAGGAGTTCAAAAAATAATGACTGAAGCACCACTACTTATAAAATATGGCCCGAAATACGTTGTTCGTTGGAAGTATTTAGTTCATTGGAAGGGACATTCACGTGAAGATTGTACGAGATTTACTGATTCAGAATTGCAGCCTATAATCTTTATGAGAAGATAAATGGTTTTAACTCGCCGGAGTTAAAATTTTCAAGCCGGTGAGAATGATGAGGAATGAGAAAAGGAATTAAGTAGTTTATTTTCCAGAATACTATTCATGTGAACAGTAACCGGGAATAGTATGTCATGGTTTTAGAAGGTTTTTATTTGTTAGTTTTTAATTTTCAGAATGTATTAGTTATTTTAAGAATAATAGTTTGACATTGTTTCCTTTTAGTTTTTAGGAATATGTTTTGGTTCTGGTTTAGGAAAATTAGAAGCGAATTCTGTTTCGTATTAGGATTTTTTTCCTAGCTATAAATAATGTATTCTCATGGAGGAATAGAGAATAAGATTCAGATATTTAATTAAATTTCTTGAGATTTTCATCGTGATCATGAGTTGTGTGACGCGACTTAATTTTTAGGTGCGACGCCAAGAAGACCCCAAGGTGTGACGCCGAGGGTTTATGAGTGATTCCTAAGTTTATCTTTGTTTTCTTACGTTTCAGCAGATTTTTCCTTTAACGTACAGCCATATACCCATACTTTTTCTACCCTAAAACCAAGTTCTAAACCTAAGATCAATTCTAAACCTACGCTCTGTTGGTGCTGCAACAGTTAGATATAATGCAACATCACTTAAGATAATGCTTGTAAAAGTGTTGCAATAGGTCAAACTTAGCATTTATAGCACCAAAAACAACACTTTCAAAGTATTACATTAGCCTTAGTTTGTAGTAGTGGGAGATGGAGCGACAATGATGAAACAACGATGATGGTTATTCTTCTTCGCCTTCTACTAGTTGAATCGATTTCTGCTTCATCAGATTACCAGCTCGCCGTTGCAGTTTCCACCCACCAAAAATCGAGACTCAACTCAACGACATCAGTTGAATGTTTTTGTGGAAAGGCAGTTGGAAGTTTTGTTGGAAAAGAAATATTTTTCAATAATTTACAGGTTGATCCCTGAAATTCTACGTATATTTAAAAAGTTATCCCAAATTTAAAATATTTTTGTTTTAACTTTTAAACTTGAAATTTCTCCTATTAATAATTTAATCACTGGTCTTATTGTGAGACGGTCTCCGAAGAATTAACCAGAGAACATCTTCTTCTCTTTTCTCTCAGTGCAAAATGTGAAAGGAAAATAATTTCAACTTCAGAAGCTAACGTTTTCCGTGTCACACTAAAAACTTATATTGACTTGTCACCCTGACTGACGTGACTTCAATACATATTACTATTCCCTCCCCATCGTAAAGACTTCACATTTTGAATGCTTTTGTGGTTGCCAAAGCCAAAGGTATATTTCGATCATGGTAAAGTTCACTATATACTGTAGGAATTGTCACCGTATGCATAATTACTCTTTGAATAATCAGATTGGAATGATTAATTGATTAACTAACCATATACTCCCTCTCACTATTAACTTGCGAATTACTTTTTACAGTCTTCAATGAGCATGTTTGACCGTAAATATTTCTAGTTGTATATAATAATGTTGCATAAAAAATTAATATTTAGAAAATAGATGTTAAGACCAATCTAACGATATGTCACAAGATATATTTATTGTTTATATATTAATTTATATTTAGGGTCAAAGTTTATAAAGCTTGACTCTGAAAAAGCAAATAGGAAGTTTAAAATGGGACGGAGGGAGTATGTATTAAGGTCACGGGGTAATTTTTCCTCATTTTTGTCATTATTCCATTAATAACTTGACTGTGAGCGTTGTTAATTTGGAAGATAAATTCCATCTCGCCAAAATCGGACGAAATTACACATTACAGGTTTTTAAAAAATTAAATTTACCTGATAAGAAAAATCCAAACATTATTTTCACTAAGTTATAGTATAGGGCTTGCAGTTAATAATTTAGTATATGATTACTAACTAGTATGCTAGGGCTAATCAGGAGATTTTGTGGAAATCTCTGTGGGATCATGCCAGTTTTATTATAACTATCGGGGATCTTTAATTAACAAAGGTCCCATGAACGAATATTGGAATCCAATTTGGGTGTGCTGGATTCCTTTTCAATATTTCCAAGTCGCAATGCAAAATCGGAGTACCCTTATCTAATTCACCTAGTCACGATAACAATTTTCTAAATCTATCATGCTTTGGTAAATAGAATGGGACAACAATCACCTCAGACAGTGTAAGACAAAACTTTAAGAAAACTACGCTATGGCCCCCAACTTTCTTGAATGATCGCTACATAACCACAAACAAAAGAATATACATACTGTCTGATTAAGAATATGTGTACTGTCCAATAGAGATGCGAACCAGGGAAATTGTCCATCATTTTCTTAGCATTGTGTTCAAACCCATACTATCGGCGTTATGAGAACGATAATTTCTACCCAATAGATTCAAATGAATTTACATTTTCCATGTCTTTTATGAAATAAAAACTTAATGTAATTCCGTCCATATTTTCCAAGAAACTACTAGTAGTAGCTCTACTGTTTATTGTAGATGATAAATCATAAGCATATTTACAAGGCTCATTTGGGAAGATCTGCTCGAAGTCTGTCTGGAGATCATAAGACTAGTATTTCTAATACCAATGTCGTGTATAAGCTGTGGGTGACCAAGGTTATTTTTTTGAATATCATAATTGAGTTTGGGACTGCCGGTGAAATTTTCATTTTTTGCACTCAAGTCCCTACAATGAATTGGGAGAAGTCTAAATCCAAAATTGGAGATATCAATTTGTTATTCGCACATACAGGAGTATTTTGTTCATTTTTAGCATGAACAGGTCGTCGGAAGGGCCCGCAGTCCTAAAAGCGAGTTTTGTATGACAATTTTTGAAAATTACACTTTGGCCAATAAAAATGATGTTGCATAAGGTTCGCATTTACGTAACCATTTACCGATACTTAATTGACGTCGGTTTAAACTTTCCCCTCAAACCCATATCTTTGATATCATATTCAGCAAAGAGCATTCATTTCTCCTCTCTAACACATAACTTCCTTCACCCCTACTCCACACCTTCCTCTCCGTTTACAACATTTCAACTACTCAACTCAATCTACTCTCTTATGTCTAACATCAACAAGTAACCTAGGATGGAGCATATACGGGTTCAGATTATTTGAGGTAACTTTCCTTCCATTCCATGTTCATTTAGCAATTTTATGAACATACCGTCGATCTACATGTTTTTTTGCCCATGCAATAATGATTGAATATTCTCATTGAGTATGTTGACTACGTTACACGTTATAAAGTGTATATTTTTTGTGTTTCCAATATCATGCCATGTTTTTAAGGAGTGAGAAAAAAGGCTGATGTTAGGGTTGGTTGTGAAAAATAATGAAATTTTAGTATAAACACTGGTTGAATGTCCAGCGTCGGTCAATGCATCGTCAAGTACGAGCGATGATCGAATGCTTATCGAAGTCGAATTCAGTAGGAACTGATTGGAACACGTATGAATATACGACGTCGCTCGTTATTTAGACACTGCTACTTCGGTCATATCACCTTGCGACGTCGCAGAACATTCCATGTTAAAATTTATGTCATACGTTCTTGGCTTTATTATTTGTACATCCATTGTTGCATGTGCATCTGTGTTAATAAGATAATGACAGGTATTCACATCAATCTTTTATATTTTAATATATCGGTAATGTTGGTTTTTGTAAATAAAATATAATTTCTATCGATCAACTATTTGTTGCATCATTAAATATAAAATATTATAAAACTGTACGAAAATAATGCCTAATCGATTCTTCCGCGATGTCTTACAATTTCACTGACAAAACGACACTAAACTGACTTCACATGAACCAGGATTTTTTTTCTTGCTACGTCGGCCTCAGAAAACGACGTTGTATCACTCACCATTCCACGTCAGAGCGCGATGTCACCTTTCATGATCTACGACATCGCTTTACATTAAAACGACATCAATTAGGACGATGTCGCAACCTTTCCTAAACCATAGTATGCTTTTATGCTAGGGTCGATATCGCTTTCATCTATAAGTCGACGTCATTTTAATCGATGTCGTAGGTATGATCTACCATTGTCTGTCGACTACCATTAACGGACTTCGGTCACAAAACCTACCGACGTAAGTTCAAAACCGAGGTAAAAGGTTCTTTTTACCTCGGTTAGGACTCGAGGTAAAAAAATACAATTTTTACTTCAGCTACGTTTACCTCAATTTTTTCATTGCTGAAAAGCGAGGTAAAAACCCATGTAGAACCGAGGTAATAGGTTCTGTTTCTTGTAGTGATGTTGGTGAACGTCGTTTCGCTCACCAAAATAATCTGCAAACTCTATAGATGAGACTAATACAGCAGCGAGCAGAGTCGATCCCACGAGGAACAGAGAAAAAATATAAAAATTACCTATTAATATAAAACACTTTTGGTGAGCCACCACACCTTAATTTTTAATATTTTATCTAAAACTAATAATGAAATTAACTAATATAAAGTATAAACTAATAATGAAAACTAACAAATATAAAAATCTAGAAAATATATGAAGAATGTAATCGAATCAGTATAACTCACATTAGTTAAACATCGATCATAGGCGAAATGATGAATTAATCCTTAAGCATCTATCAGTTATAGGAAAGTAGGTACGCTTAACCCTCCCAATTCTTTCTTACCTTGTGGACAATTGACCAATTA
>JAUOBV010375033.1:0-10656 GCA_032360425.1 Rubia occidens | reverse complement strand
CCAAGACACCCTTTTACTTTCTTTTATATCTATGTATATATATATATCTAGGCTTATATTCACCCTTGTATGTGTAAACGCTTCGAAATATCCCTCTTCCCTATGGACGACCCCGACTTGCCAAACTATCTACTTAGTTGTAATTAGTCAGCATTTTGGGCTTATAAATTGTATATTTGAGAGGTACGACGATGACCTCCCAATTATATCTCGGAAAATCAGCATAGTTTGTTAAATTTGAATTCCTAAACTAGTCATTCTCGATTGACTCAACTATATACACTCCTATGCCAACTCAAATTCCTTTCTGTTTCAATACTACAACATGGTTTGTTAGTTTTCACGTTGGTTTCTAAGTTCCAATACTACCGCATAGTTAAGTTTTTAATTATCCTTATGATTTAATTAATTAATTAATTTTTATTTTAAAAATTATAATTATTTTTATTTTAATCATCCTAAAATTCTATTATTAAAATCATTATTTTGATGAACTCAATAAAATTATTAACTATTCTCAACATACTCTCCAAACTTCCTAATGAACTAAATAATTAAGCAGAAAATATTCGGGTGTTAGATTCACCCCTTCTTAATAAAATTTCATCGCGAAATTTATATCAACATACCTAACAATTGAGGGTATTTTTCCTTTATTTCTTCCTCGACTTCCCAAGTTACCTCGTCGATCCTGTGTTGATCCCACTTTATCTTGACTAGTGCTATTTCTTTGGTCTTTAGTTTCTTCACTTGGCGATCCATAATTCGTTGTGGAGTTTCTTCATATCGAAGAGTGTCGTCAATCTGAAAATCTCCCATATTCACCATGTGGCTTGGATCAGGATGATATTTTCTCAGCATGAACACGTGGAATACAGGGTGTATGTTTCCCATGGCTGTGGATATATCCAATCGATAAGCTACCGCTCCTACTCGTTGTGTGATGGGAAATGGACCTACATATCTTGGGCTCAACTTTCCTCTTCTCTCAAACTTCACTATTCGAGTGTATGGAGTCACTTTTAAGAATACTTTATCCCCCACGACAATTTCTAAGTCCTTTCTCTGCTTGTCTGCATAAATCTTTTGTCGACTCTGCGACGTGGGCAATCGTTGTCGTATTAACTTCACATCATGATATGCTCCTTCCACCCATGGTATCAAGTTGAGGGTTTTTATACTCCTAGTACCAACCTCATCCCAATACAATGGTGATCTGCATTTTTCCCCGTACAATGCTTCATACGCTGCCATTTCTAGAAACGCTTGATAGCTATTATTATAAGCAAATTCTATTAGAGGTAGATGATTGTCCCAGTTTCCACCAAAATCTAGTGTACACGCCCTCAGCATGTCTTCCAAAATATGGATTGTCCTTTCAAATTGTCCATCGGTCTGTGGTTGAGCTGTAGTACTGAAGTTCAATTGTGTTCCCAATGCCTGTTGCAATTGCTTCCAAAAGTGTGACGGGAATCGTGGATCACGATCTGAAACTATACTGAGTGGGATGCCGTGTAATAGTACAATCTCACGAACATACAGATGGGTTAGTCTCTCTAAGGAGTACTTTACATTGACCGGTAAGAAATGTGTGATCTTCGTCAGTCTATCCACTACAACCCAATCGGCATCATGGTGACACTTTGATGTCGTAAACCCCGTCACAAAATCCATTGTAATATGTTCCCACTTCCACTCTGGAATCTCTAATGACTGCATCAATCCAGATGGTCTCCGGTGCTCCGCTTTCACCTGTTGGCACGTAAGACACGAAACCACAAACTTTGCCACATCTCTCTTCATATTATCCTAACAATACTTTTACCGCAAGTCTCTATACATCTTTGTACTACCAGGGTGCACTGTGTACCTTGAGCGATGTGCCTCTTCTAGTATCTCCTGTTTCAGACCATCATCACGAGGTATAAACATCCGATCCATGTGCTGCAATATCCCATCATCACCTACCATATACTCTGGGTGGTTAGCTTGTCCGGCTATATCCAATCGGTGTCTGAGTGTTGATTCGTCCTGTTGAGCTTCCCTAATTCGTTCAGGTAACAACGAGCAAATCTTTAAGTTGGAAAATATAACTCTCTCCTTATTACCGTCCCAATTCAATCCATCTATTTCTCCTTATCCCCTATCAATCCCGAGTGCGATTCTAGCCATCTGAGCCTTCCTACTAAGAGCGCCAGCTACTACATTTGCTTTTCCCGGGTGATAACTAATTGTATAATAATAGTCTTGTAAAAACTCCATCCATCTTCTCTGTCTCATGTTCATGTCCTTTTGGGTGAACAGGTATTTTAGATTCTTGTGATCTGAAAACACCTCAAAGGTCACACCATAAAGATCGTGCATCCACTTCTTAAGTGCAAAAACTACTGCAGCTAGTTCTAAATCATGTGTAGGGTAGTTTTGCTCATACGGTTTCATCTTCCGTGATGCATAAGCAATCACCCTCCCATTATGCATTAATACACACCCCACACCTTCCTTTGATGCGTCCGTAAAAACTACAAAATTCTCCCTACCATTTGGCAGGGCTAACACAGGTACAGTAATCAGCCTCTTCTTCAATTCTTTGAAACTCGCCTCAACCTTACTCTCCCATATAAACTTAACTTGCTTTTGGGTGAGTCGTGTCATCAGATCGGCTACCCTAGAAAAGTCTTGAATAAACCTCTGATAATAACCGGCCGTCCTAAGAAGCTTCTAACTTCTATCGGACTTTCCTGAGTCTTCCAGTTCATGATTGCCTCCACTTTCGTAGGATCCACTGCAATTTCTCCATATGATATAATATGCCCGAGAAATGCCACTTTACTCAGTCAAAATTCACACTTGCTAAACTTCGCATACAATTGGTGTTCTTGTAACCTTTGTAAAATCAATCTCAGATGATCTTGATGCTCTTCATTTGATTTGAAGTATACCAAGATATCATCAATAAAGATGACCACGAAATGATCTAAGTATGGTTGAAACACTCGGTGCATTAGATCCATGAATGTTGCTGGTGCATTGGTTAGCCCAAAAGGCATCACGACAAATTCATAATGACCATATCTGGTGTTAAAAGCATTATTTGGTATGTCTTCAGCTTTAATACATAGCTGATAGTATCCCTGTCGAATGTCAAGCTTTGAAAATACTGTCGATCCTTGTAACTGGTCAAATAACTCATCAATAATGGGTAATGCATATCGAATCTTCAATATCAGATTGTTTAGTCCATGATAGTCAATACACCGTCTCATAGACCCATTTTTCATTTTAACAAACAAGACCGGAGCTTCCCATTGTGAGGTGCTCGGTCGGATGTATCCCTGCGAAACAATCTTGTAACTGCAATTTTAATTCCCTCAGCTCCGCATGAGCCATTCTGTAAGGAGTGCGAGCATATGGTGTGGCACTAGGAACCATATTAATGGTAAACTCTACTTCCCTCTCCGGGGAAGGGTGGTCAATTCTTCAGGAAACACATCTGAGAAGTCTTTAACCATAGGTACTTCATCTACCCCTAATTTATCCGTAACCTTGTTAATCATTACGGCTAAGTATCCTTGTGCTCCTTTTTTTTATAAGCTTTCTTGCTTTTAGCCCTGATATTAACCCAGTCGATGTCAACCTACCAACCAGTTTCACTTATTCTTCTTTTTTTCTATGGTAAGCATAGTTTCAAAGTTTTAGCCCTACAGTTCAGGCAAGCATAATACTTAGACAACCAGTCCATTCCTAGTATAGCATCATAACCCCTTAGTTCTAACTTTACGAGATCTGCGGGATAGTTTTCTCCTTGTATCTCCACTCCACAACTTTGATAGACAGTATATGTACGCAATATTATACTAGCGACATGGGTACTAACTTCTAAAACTTATGGTAGTTTTTCTGGATCTGTTAATCCCGTATGTATAAAATGACATGCAATATAGGAATGAGGGGAACCAGGATCAAAAAATACTTTAGCTAAGCATTCAAGTACTGGAATGGTACCTTCGATCACTTCAGTTGATGGTTTAGCTTCAATTTGTTCGATTGCAAACAGCCGAGCGGGAATCTTCAGTTTTCCTCCATTAGTTGTTGTAATCTGAGAGCTCCCTTCATTTGGTTTGGCAGCATCACGTCGCAAGAGACATTTGGAAATTTGATGATCATTACTACCGCATCGCAAACATTGTTGGAGCTTATACCGACAAACGTTCTTCGTATGGTTTGGCTTATTACCAAAGTTACATATAACGGGAGCCCTGGTACTCTGGTTCGGTTTAACACTTCCTGGCCTTTCTTGGTTATTTGTTGCTTTCTGTATGCCTCCAGTTGGTCGAAGACTGTTACTTATTCCCTCCCGATGGCGTACTTGGTAAGCTGAAAGTTCATTCTGAGTTTATTCAATTCTTTGTGCCTTTTCCACTGCAATTGCATAGCTTTCCAAGTCACATGCAACAAGCGCATTCCTAATCTCCACCTTAAGACCTTGCACAAAATGTTTCTTTCGCTTAATATCCGTATTGACCATCTCTAGAGCTTATTTGGACAATTTAGAAAATTCTACCTTGTATGTCGCCACCGTCTTACCATTCTACTTAAGGTTAATAAAAGAAGCTTCCTTCTTTTTTGCTAAAACGGTTAGGGTAAACTTACTTCAAAACTCTGTCAAAAAATTCTCCCAGTTTTGAACAGTTCCTTCAGTCATCCATTTCCTTTGTATCACACGCCACCAATCTTTCACAACTAACTCCAGGTTAAATGTTGCAAAATCCACCTTTCTTTCTTCAGAATACCTTAGAACCTCTAGAATATCGGTGATCCCATCCAACCAAGCCTCAGCTTTTTCATCATTTGGCTCTCCGTTAAACTTAGGGGGGGTTAAACTTCAAGAATCATTCCAACGCTTGATCTTCTCTTTGCCCTTGATGTTGTACCATCCTCTCGATGACGGTAGTTATCTGGTTAATTGTTCTGGCTAGCTGAAATTCCAACTCAGTCCCTGGATTCTGGTCGTTTGGGTTGGTATTCGTGTGATTTGGGATATCATCATTCCCAATCTCAGGGTTTGAGTTTATACGATTGCTTCTTCGAGGCAGAATCAAATACATAGTGAACCATAGAGTATGCAGCTGCAGAAAAGGAAGTGTAGAAAGCATCCCGAGCTAAAATTATAAAGGTAGTCTGCGAAGATGGTGAAAATGTGATCAAGAATCTACATGCGGAATGGTCCAGCATTGACAAGAAGTACTTGTCCAATGACATGAACGTATGGTACCACTTCATTGTCGCACGCCTGAAACTGGTGAGAATCAACAATGAAGTTCATCGTTCGCATTTGTTAGTGCTCTACAAAATTAAGACGAGCTTGAGCATCGATGTAGGGGGTACCATAATGGAAGCGATTTGAGAAAGGCTTCATCACCACAACTGCATCAGTTTTCTTCACTTATCACTTCTTTGTGCTCCGAGGAAGGTTGCGAGCAGAAAGGAATGGATATTCCCTACAATCCAATAAATCTGGGTGTGTTCAAGAAAAAACAGTAAGCTACTACTGCATCATCTACCCCGGAAAGTAGTCAAATCTTCATGGACAGGTTTGACTCACGGATGAATGCATTGGAGTCGAAGATGGATCACTTGATCCGTTGTACCGAGGAGGCTGGGAAGTACTTGACCGTGATAGAAGACAAGAAAATGAAGGACTTGGGAGCCTTACCTTCAACACGCTATCTAGCCAGGTTGAGGAGGAAAACTCAAAAGAAGAGTGAACTGCTTAGGTACCCGTGGACTTGTGTCTTTCTTCGAATGTTATTTTTTTGTGATGGGTATTTTGAATTTTAGATTAATTCAATTTGGATGTTTAATTCAGATGTTTTTTATGGTTGATGATTTAAATTGTTTAATTAGGATTTTGCTGCTTCATTTCCGATGCATGTGATTATTGCATGGTAGATGTCCTTTGCTCGATTATGTTTACTGCGTGCATATGTTTTGCTTTTGCTACTAGCTGTGGACATGCATTTTGATGGGCCTAGCCGTGGAAATGTTTTTTCATGTTACTAGATGTGGCCATGTATATGTTGTTGGGCTATTTTAGTGTTTGTAGTGAAGTATTAGAGCGGCTACTCGCAGCTGCGGTCAGTGCCCAATTTCAGTATAGTTCTTGCCAAGAGGAACTAATAAAGCAGTTGTGCGCAGCTGCGAGCAGCGCCCATTTCTATTTTTTCTTTTGCCAAATGCAACTGATAGAGCTGTTGCGCTGCACCCAGTTCTTTTTTCCCTTTTACCAAATTGAAATAATAGAGCAGCTGCGCACATCGCCCAATTCTATTTTTAATTCTGCCAAATGCAACTAGTAGAGCAGTTGCGCATATCACCCAAATTTGTTTGTCTTTTTTTCCCAATGCAACAATTGGAGCAGTTGCACGAAGCGCCCAACTCTAATTTTCTTTTCCCGATGTGTTGTAACTTATAGAGTGGCTGTGCGTAACTGCGGTCAGCGCCCACATCAGGTTTTGTCCACCCCAATTCTAACTAATATAGCAGTTGTGGTCAGTGTATCTGAAACTTATTCTATCTAGCCATATCAAATTTAGTACAGATTACCACACTGTTTCAGAGGGCTTGCGAGGCATACAAACATACATTATATACCTAGACAAGCATTTACTTCTAAGCCACTACTCTCGAACCGCCTTCCTTTTCTTCGATTGGACGACCCACAATTATCTTCCATCTGCATCAATCCAAATGCCATCTTCATGTTTCCTCTATGTGGCTCCCGCCTCATCGTTAATGAGTGGGGGGAAATTGATGGAAACTCTAATTTCTCCATTGTAACCACGAAATCAATCTCATCATTGAAACAATATTTCTTACCTTGTAAAACAATTGACCACCCTACATTGCACGGATCATCAATGTAGAACACTTTCCTTGCTTGGTCGGCCAAAACAAACGGATCATTTTCATAGGCTTCCTGACTGTTGTCAACCCGGGTAAAACCCATTGCATTTAATATTACATTTAGCACCGGTTTTTGTGAATAGTGTCAAAAAAATGGTGTCAATTCTTCTCTGCACCATTTTTTAAACCGATGCCCAATAAACCGGTGCCATTTTTTTAAAAATTGGATTTCAGCATAAGTTTTTTAAAAACCGGTTCTAGGTTTAACATCAGTTTTACTTTCCACCGGTTCCCTATGACATTTTAACACCAGTTTTCGAACAGTAGCACCGGTAAAAAAACCGGTGCTAATTTAACACCGATTTTTGTAAAACCCGGTGCTAATTAAGATGGGGCATCGATTTTAAAAAATTGGGGCTAAAAGGGGGGGTCTCTGTGGTAGTGAACCCTAGTTGTTTCGTTCTGATCTCGTTCGTAGAATTTCTCAATTGATATCTTTGTCGTGTATGTTCCTCTAATGTCGCCTCAGTCTTCTTGGAACTTTGTTGCTGATTTTGCAGCATGGTTTCAATCATATCCATAATGTTATCTACAGATTTTCCTTGAGTTTCTTGTTGGTCCAAAGGGAAATTTTGTGGTGCTATTTGATTTAGCAGAAGATAGGGTTGTGGAGCTTGGTTTCCTTGCTCTATCTGTAAAAACAAAGGATGGTCTCTCCAACTAGGATTATAATTGTTTGAATACGGATCCCTCATTTGCTACATCTCAATCTAATTACCAATTGCATTTTCTTGAGCAGGTATCTCTTCCTTTGTCAAATTGTAAAGTTGTATGGTTGCATGCTCCATATGTGTCATAAGGGCTATATTGTGAACCAACATTGGAAATCTTATCCAACACCTTGGAAAGAACTTATTCCATTCTATCCATCCTCTCTTTCAAATTATCTAGACTAGATGTGTTCATTTATGCCACTTTCTTCAAGATTATGAGTTTTTTCTGATCATATTTCGTCTTAAACCTACCAACCTCTCGAAGATTTCCCTGCCTTCAGTTACCCGTAGATGAGAGAATCAACTACTACTTGAAGATTTAATCAAATCCTTGTTGGCGACAGTTATCCATTGGTAGAAGCATTGAAGTAACTGTCCTTTAGTCAATTAATGATTGGGCAGCTATCATTATCACAAGAACCTCCCTCTAGCTAGCACTGGTTTTTCGAGGGTGATAGCACCGATTTTCAAAATTTTGTGCTAATGTAACAACGGCAATTTTTACGCACCGGTCCTCAAAAATCAGTGCCATTATAAAATGATTTTTTTTCGCACCGGTCCTTAAAAATTGGTGCTCAAAATATTTTATAAATTAAAAAACCGCCCTTGCTCTGTCAGCAGTTGCGTCAAGAGAAAGGGCAAAGAGACCCAACACATTAATTTTTTAAAACTAATGATACTCTATTACATAAATGAGCTACAACTTTGATAAGTCTCAATATCACTACTAATGGGTAAGTTTCAGTAATAAGAGTTTGAAAAAAGAAAAAAAGGAAGATCTTCAACGATCAAGGGGCAAAGAATTAGCTAACAAGGACTGCAACCACTAGTGAATTTCTATTAAATTTCTGAATGCGGACCTAAAGCATGTCTAGGTTCAAGGTTTCGAGAATTGGGTTATAATAATAACAAATTACCATATCAAATGTGAGAATGAAAGCTGAGAACTTGATTGGGAATAGGAAGTATCTACTTCCTAATTCGGATAACATAATTGTTGTCGGTTCTAACATCGAAACTTAGTTTCATTTGCGGCGGTCCTTGAAAATCGTTGTTAATAGTCACATTTAATGGCGCGGTTATGATATAATCATCGTTGTTGTCAGCATGAAATACGATGGTTGTTTGACAAACGTCGTTGAACGTTAGCTCGCAATCGTCCTTCTATGTTCTGTGATAGCGAAAATATGATCTGATATCAAAATAATGCTAGGATGGCAGTTTTGCACTGATTAAGAAAGCTCCAAGCATTGGAGCCGTTAATGGCTATTTCTCCACTATTGCATGGAGCACAACCACACCAACCAGCGGTGGAACTGGGGGGCGAGCTGGTGCGGCCAACCCCCTCCCCCCCCCAAACTCTGGTGACTAGGGTAATATACTCATCCCGCCCCAGCCCCGCCCTGCCCAATCCCGTCCCTCCTTAAATTTGCTTCTAGTTCTGCCACTGACACCAACTCGATGACTTTTGAACTCTGCAAATCATGGACATACATAATAATAACACCCAAGGCAACAACACCGTGCACGAACTCTTTGAATACCGATGCTATAATCAATTTGAAACCCACTAATTTAAATGTTGAAGCATCCTTCCCCGATAAACTTCGGATGTTCTTTGCAGGATTCAACTAATTCCAAAATCTCGAGAAGAAACATTTGTTATAATTGGAGAAACAATTATTAACCACATCATTATTAATGGATAGATGTAACGTCCAAAACAATAATTACTATGTCGTATTGATGTTTGGTTAGGATAATTATATTGGAGATCAAAATTTTACAAAGAATGAATATGTTGAGTGTTATATCTAACTAATGTTCTAATTTTATTGAGAATGCACCAAGTCAATGTGATATCTACGAACTACATTCGTTACATTGGAAATGGTACATTTATAGTTATTCAATTGAAACTCTAACTTACCTCATTCACCGCAACTCCCCTCCCTCAAAAAAAAATCCTACTTTTTTTTTTCATCTTCTCATCATGAGGAGATGGGGAAACACTTTTTTTCTTCAATTGATAGTGTTTATGTTTTTGAATTAGTGTGGATTTATCTCTATAATTAGTGTTGTTCTTCAATTCAATAGATTAACTTGTTGTGTTCATGATGATCACTCGATTTAATTGTTCAACTCGATGTAATGTTCTCATTCTGGTTCTACAGATCCTGTATTCATATTTATTTTGTGTTTTTTTTATTAGGAGTTCCATTTATTTGGACGGATCGATCTGTGTTTTTCAAGGTGTTTACAGTTTGAACGACATAGATCGTGCTTAGATCAAGTAGTGTTAAAGTTCTTAAAGATCCATGTTTGGCGTAGTATTGATGCGTAATGTGCCGCTCTCTGCCAAGTGGTCAAGATTTTTATGGGAAGCAAGTTAATATTGCTATACAAAGACTTGACTCACCCAAGCCTATGGTGAGACTAAGGTTATATTAGATATTAAATAAGTTATAAGGACTGATCTGCAAATATGAAATAGTGGTATATTATATTTACTGATTATAATTTCTCTCTCCAAACTGTTCCCCTTCCCTCTCAACCGCCAAATTCTCTCAACCCCAAGATTTTGATTTCATCTGTTTTTCCTTCTCCAATCAACGATTTTACCGGCGATTTGTGTTGAATTTCATCATTCCAGCATCTTGAAGGTAAGATTTCTATTTTGTAGTCAGCGATTTGATTTTTTTTCTCGTTTTCTAGCTTTGAGTTTTGATCTCGCTATCTTCTACCTGACCTTAACAGAAGAAGAAGAAGAAGAGCACAGGCTACATCCGACCATCACCGAACCATCCGCTACGCTCTATCTCAGGTTAAATCCCAATCTTCCACATGATTTGACGTTCAACACATGAATCTAGTTACTTTCTTTCCTATTTTGTGTAATCAATTTTTACTGTTACTTATTGAGTAAAGTGAGTTATTGCGTTTGTGGTGCATCAGGTGATGGTGATTCAAGGATGATTGA
>JAUOBV010374495.1:0-10659 GCA_032360425.1 Rubia occidens | reverse complement strand
TCTTGGACAACTCCAAATCCTGCAGCCCCAACAAGTATCCCTGAATCACCTCTTTCTCTGTAGTATCCACTAACCCCAAACTTCCATCCACGTATTTTTGGTAAAAGGCTTTTGTACTCTCTCAACTTCTGCTTAGTCTGATAGAGCTCTAACAAAGTCTTTGTAAATTTCTTCTTCTGAGCATATTGTCTTAGTATAGTCCCACTGAAGTCTATGTAGGAGTGCAAGGAACCCCTGGGCAACCTATTAAACCATTCATGAGCTTTCCCACGAAGGTAGCTCCCAACCAACTTACATGTTAACCTTTCCTCAAAATCTCTCGAGTTCATCAGACTCAAGAACGTCTGAATAGAATTTCGAGAATCCATATCACCACTATAAGTAGGAAGTCCTTCCGATGGTTTTATATCCACTAGCCATCGAACCCCTGTTATCATAGAACTGAAAGGTGATCCGGCTGCTTGGCCCATTAGACCAATAAACCTGTCTAACTCCCCTTTCAACGAGTCTCCAGCATACACCGTTAATCCTTGCTGCCCACCAACCGGATTCAATCCACGTTAATTTCCTCCAAACTTCATTGGATACACAGGCTGACTGCCTATGTAACCGAAGTTCACCTAAGGCTGCATACCCCTTGGATAGATTGGCAATTGCTCATAAGGGTTGCAAGGCCCCTAATTAGCTGCTACATTCTGTAACCCTATATTTCCATATCCTTGAACCCCTAAAGAATTCATAATTCCATATCCTGCCTCAGTCCCTGTGAGAGTGACTGTCAAGGTTATCGGGGCTAATGGGGGCATCGAATACACCACCCCCTGTGAATAATCCGGGAAAGAAGGCCGAGGTCATCCTTGGAATATCCTAGGTAGAGGTAAGCTATCATAGTCTGAGACATCAACCCTTAAGTTAGGGCAACTGGTATCAGCGACATCACCTCTCTCAAGATACTCGCTGGTCTTGGGGGGATTAACTTGATATCATTCCATAGCCAACGCGTGTTTTATTTGCGTCCAATCCTGTTGCGATCTAATCATTCCCATGCTCTGATTCCCTTGGATAGTTTGTTCCTATGCCTCGATATAGGAATCATCATAAATCTCAATGAACCACCCATCTTTGTCATCACGCAAACCACCTGGCATGCTCTGGACAGTTCCTCCTTGTTCTATATTAATCTCCGGACGTCTCGAGGATCCGGCCAAATCCGTTCGAAGAGTCTCAACAATTTGTGGATCAGTCCCACTCGAGACCTGTATCCTTTCATGTTCAGCAGTCGAGACTTGCATAGTTCTTGACTTAACCGCCTATGCCCTTTCTCAGGCTCGACACCTTGCGATTATTGGGGATTATCCATATAACTCCTTCTCGACTACATTTCTCCACCGGCTCCTGTTCCTTTCAATCTCAAACTCTCACTCCTTCTAGTAACCGTAGACATAAACCAAGAAACTTGAATCTGACTCAATCGGTCCCATTGGGCATGCCAAGTGATGCGTCTTGAAACCGAATGGACAGCACGCTCGAGCTTCTTGATCGTAGCCTGCAAGAAAGCCAACCTTGGGGGATCCCAGGGGGTAAATCCTCCGAGGCTTAAGTCAGCAAAGGGTACTAGTACCATATAAGAGTGAATGAATCATAAATGAATACATGTCTGGTATTTATATGGTATATTCTTAGTATATTTCTCACCGTTTATCTCACTATTATCCCAAAAATACAGTATCAATGCTTACTGTTTCAGGCCTACATAGGCTAATTAATACATGCCCATTACTTAACTTAAGCTTAGTCCTTATCAACTAACTACTTTACATAAGTGCAAATATAACCCTAAAGACTATATTCCGACATTGACGGGCCATTTCTGGCCATTGACTGACCAAAAATGACCAAAATGCCCTTTCAGCCTAATAAAAAATTTTGAAAGACAAAAATGCCCGTTGCCTCACTATTGTTCTTCCACCACCTCCACTGCTCCACCATCTTCGCCGCCGCTTTGGCACCACCGCTCCTACTGGCCACAACTAGGTGGTCGTTGTGCCACTAAACCCACCACCACCTAATCCCTGTCACCCCATACCCAGCCTCACCACCGGTTCACCCCCACCACACCTCTTTTGTTCAGCCCTACCCCGTCACCTAGGCCCACCATCAGTCGTCCACACCCACACCTTATTTTTTCAACCCCGCTCCACCACCTAAGCTCACTATCACCGATCTACTTTCCCCCCCCGCTACCTAACCCCCCCCCCCCGAGAATCGGCCAATTAGAACACCCCCTCCCCCGCCATCTAAACTAACCGCCTCGTAGAGCCCTAGCCCCACCGCCTTTCCATAACCACACCCCCCTGGAAACCTAGCATATCCACACCATTTTCGCCGCCTCCCGCCTCCTCTTTCGCCGCGACTCTATGCCATCTCCGACGCCTCTTTCGTCATCTGCACTTCAACAATCACTGTTGAAACACTACGCCACTTCCGCCTCCTACAACATTTTCTGCAATCAAGCCCCTTCGAAACCCTAACCATCCGCCACCCAGCCCTTGTCTGCCTCTCGTGCCGCCACCTCTCCCCTGCCACCACCCCATACCGAATCCCACCGCACCGCCGATTGTGACACCACTTCCGGCCTGAGAAAAGATTCAACCTGACAGAGAAAGGATTCAACCTGACGGAGAAAGGAGTATCGGTGGAGAAAGGAAAAGAAGGAGGAAAGAATCGGAGAAAGGAAAAGAAGGAAGAAGAAGGGATCAGAGAAGGAAAGAAAGGAGAGAATCGGCGAAGTGGAAAGAAAGAGAAGGAGAAGAGTAAGGAAAAGCAGGGTTTAGGAACATTATAGACATTTCATTTTTTTCCAGATGGGTAAAATTATCATTTTAACCAAATTCGACCTCAAACTGCCGAAAAGGGTAAATTTGCACATACACTAACTATCTAGGGTTATATTTTCACTTTCAACTATCAAAAGATTATATTTTCATTTATGCGAATTATGTAGGTTATATATGCACTTTTCTCTTTAAAAAACAAAGAGTAGTATTTCACATCTTAAGTATACCTGCATACTTTTTTTACTTGATTCTTAAACACGTTTGATCGCTAATAGGTTTAGTTATGTTGTGACATTTTATATTTGATTGTGTACTTTACAATCTTCAATATTTTCATAGGATTATATAGATACATGACTCAAGGTTCTTACCTGTGTAACAATATAATCCCAAGTTTTAAAAAGTTTCAAATAAATTTTAACCATCATTGACTTGATTAACTTAATCTCTCTAATTGTTGGCTAACGTTGATTTAATTTCTTTTGACAGAGTAGTAATGTAAATGACATAAACACTCTTGATAGTTTGACTGACTTTTTCTAGACAAAAATACAAAATCTTTTTTTTCCTCTAAAAGTGGCCACATGATTTTTGACCAACGTATAAGTTTTTCGAAAGCGGTAATATAACTTAGACCAGCTTAAAAGTTTATAGTTTAACCTCTCTCACCGTTTCAACCAAAAAACTAAATGACAAAAATAATCTTATTTGTTTAACCATCATAATCCATTGATTTTAGCCAACACCAACGCTGCCACAACACCACCTCATTACCAATGCCATCCAACTCAGTAACACCATTGTAGAGTATCATTACGTCACTATCCCCCTTAATTTCGACACCCCCGCACACCCTCTCCTTCCCCTTCTTCGCCCCACCACCCTTCTTCTCCTGTCGGTCCCTTCCCCTTACCAATTTTATTAACACTGATTATGATATTGGTATCCATTATTTGACCCTATTTTTTAGATTATTTTAACATTTGAGTGGTCTGGAAACAACATTAACTGCTACTTTAGGCCTACTTGGAGGTATTTCAATACTTTAACAAATTCCGGGATAATATTATCACATATGAAGGAATTAAAGGTAACAGGAGCATTTTTCTTCTGTTTTTACTAGATTAAATTTGAGAGTTTTTTGGTCGTTCTACTATTGATTGGCGTTGACTGCATTCGGCACTTTCGAAATAGTTAGAGATCATATTATCACATGGTAAGAAATTGAGGTTATGGAAGCACACATGGGTGATATCGAGGGAAGATTTCTCCATTCTAACTAGTACATATATAAGATGAACATAAAGGCTCACATCATCAGATCCACACCATCACTAGCATCTGGAAATGTAACACATTTGAAAACCTTGCATTTGGGGCATAAGATGTACCCAACCTGATATCAATCAAAAAACAAAACCTCTAGTAAGCATGTATGAATGTGGAAGACCAGAACTGAAATCTACCAACTCAGAAGTAAAGTATCGGGAAGGCAGAATGCACGAAAACATTTCCTCTACCCGTATGCATATAGATAATGTTTTCTTGTTCATGCATATACTGCAGTTTCTAATTGAAATCTACGTCGTGTTTGTAATACTAATAACACTATTACAAACCAGAATTTTTTTGTTGGGACGGAGAAAGTATAATTCAAGTGCACTAACTAACAAGCTGTGCTTATTCCACCACTCTTCATAAAGGAAAAAATGTACTCACAGCTCGACAAGATGGACATCGACGATAAATCCTTTTATTCTCAGCCTTAACATTAGTCTTCTGTCCTTTGCAGAAATCGCACACTAACCATCCTCGCCCTCCACATGGTTCGCACATGATCCCTAATTCAACCTTTCAGACACATGAAATGAGCTTAATGCAAGGATGAAGTTAAAATAAGAAAAGTCATTTTATTTCAAAGTTTAACCAAGAAACTGCACTAGATCATGTTTTTTGTCTTCCTTTCTTTGAACTACCGATGTAGCCACACATGTTAGTGAAGCTAAAACACATGTCCATAAGATTAGGTTCAGCAATAACATCATTGAGAAAGATTTCAATACTGCAACTTTTGAACAATGAAGCACGAATTGAAGTTTTTACGCCTTCACGTGGTGAACACTTGATAGTTGATTATGCTGCAGTGGAGCTCATGCAGATGTTGATTTACATGATTTTGTTTTGTGGTTTTGTACGATGTACCAGTACTGATTTGGAAGAGAATTTGCGAATCTTTTGCTAAAGTTCTCCCATGAAACTCGAAAAGTTCCAATCAACTCTATGCTTACCTATTAGCCTAGTCTCTAATCATGCCAAAGCGCTATAGTCCGATGCAATCAAGACAGCTTACAGAGTGGTATTCAAATGATAAACAAGACTAAGCAATTCTGCTCATTTCGAAGTTATGATCAGTAGTTACCTCAATCGATTAACAGTATGCATCAAAGCTAAAAAGGAAAATGTTGGAATGTCCGAACAGCAAATGAACTCTACAAACAACTTATCTTAATCCATCCAACTAACATGAAACAAATTCCAAATCCACCGGAGTTGATCATCATAATAAGGTTAATAGAAGCAAAAGACATGTCATTTCATTCCTATCCAACTCAAGTTACTAAACTAAATAAACACAAAAATATACTCCCTCCGTCCCATAGAATTTGATACAATTACTTTTGGATCAGTGTTTTATTTTATGCAAAATAAGGTGGAAGTGTTGATAGGAAATAAATGATGAGACCCACAAACGTGGACAGAAAGACACCATTTGAGAATCTATGTTCACTAGGCCAACCACAGCAACCAGCCAAGCTTGTACTCTGATACCAAAAGTCGCGGACTTCTATCGTAAAATCATTTCATACTAGCCGATGATCTTATATATTTAGCCATAGATTTGTCCGGTACTAACCCATGATCTTATGTATTAAGCTGTAGATTTTTCTTTCGACACTCTTCAATCAAAACACAATGCAAAGCAAGATTGGTATGTGTGGAATGGACCTGGTTTGGATCCTGCAATTTTCCTGCATCAATTGCTCTGGTTTGAAAGCTCAAGTTTCTTTGTCTGCAGCCATTCTTAATGGCAGTTGAGTTGAATTTGAGGAATCCAACAGCATTACACGGTAACTTCAATGCAATGGAAGCCATCATTGCAGCCTAGTTCTTGAGTGGAGGAAAAATACACCAAATTGCAAGGAAAATTTGGCAGAGCCCAGATGGTTTTACTAGCGTTTGCTTTGGGAGTACATGAAATCTCGAAGTTCAAGAAAGAGGAGAAATGGAGGGCTCTTATCCTCTAAATATTGCAGGGATATCAGCTCATCAAGTCCAAGTCATCCTCCAGTCAATTTTTTTTCTTAAAAGCAAAATCAATTAGCGGTTTTATTTTATCAGCTAAGGCAGAGGGAAAAAGAAACCAATCTTTTAGTTCTTCCATTTTTTTTAAAGGATGTGTTGCATCATCCTTCATCCATGTCTCAATCGTTTCTATTTTAACTTCTAGAAAAGTGCATATATAACCCTACCTAATTCACATTAAATGATCTCCTGAGATATAGTCTAAAATTTAGACAGAAATTTTTATGCAATTCGAACTATATTCTAGCTTCATGAACCTATCTCTATAATTTTACAGGGACTTATCTCTAGTATTTTTACAGGGATCTTTTTATCCAATTTTTTATCATTTCCCCACCATCTACAATCTTAAAAAATCAAAAAAAATATTTTAAAAAAATGCTTAGAATTTGTAAAAATAATAATATGATCGGGGAACTGAAAATTATAAACATCAGCAAAAAAAAGTGGAACATCAAAAAAATCATAAAACATCAACTAAAAAATGCAGCAATAACCATATTAAAAATCAATTAAAACAATAAAAAACAAAAATATATCAAATAAAAATCAACAAAAAATGAGGGGGAAAACGTCGACTACAACTAACAAAAAATCAATTGAATATCATAAAAACATCAACAAAGTTTAAATTATCAATTTTTTAATAGAAAACTACAAAAATCAACCTATATCACCCAAAAACTTAAAAAAGTAATTATTATCTTCTACACTTCACCCAGAAAATGAAAAACGTCAACACGAGAAAAAAACACTACAAAAAACAACCATATCAGGAAAAAAAACTACAAACATCAACCCTTATCACTTAAAACTCATCTAGAAAATGAAAAATAATAACAATGAGAGGAAAAAAAACTAAAAACATCAACAAGAAATCTACGGTACCTAAAGAGTATAAATTATTCACTCTGAAAATTCATAAAAATCAACATTTTTTTTAAAACTACATATATCAACCTATATCACCCAAAAGTTACAAACACCAACTCCTAACACCTGAACCTCATCAGGAAATGAAAATCATCAACATAAGAAAAAAGATACTACAAACATCAACTCCTATTACCAGAACCTCAGTCAAAAAATAAAAAATATTAACATGAGAAGAAAAAGCTACAAATATCAATCCATATCACCCAAAAAACTACAAAAAAAATCAACTCATATCAATTAAACATCACCTTAATTATGAAAATCATCAACATTAAAATAAACTTTAAACATTAACAAAAAGCTACAGTGCCTCAATAAAATATCAATCCATATCACCCAAAAAAATACAAAACATCAACTCATATAAATTAAACCTCACCCGGATAATGAAAAAACAACATAAGAGGGAAAAAATCTACAAACATAAACTAAAAAAACTACAGTACCTCAAGAATATAAATTCTACAAAAAATAAAGTCGTGAAGCGGGATTTGAATTCAGGTTGCTAACCTCATAGTTTAGAGTAATAACTACAACACCAAAAACACATTACTGAATATATACTCAATCAAACAATATTAGGCCTCAACATCTACCTCAAGTTCATAAATTCTGCAAAATAAAGGTCATGGTGGGATTCGAACCCTAAACCTCTAACCCCAGTTAAAGAATACTAGCCACTAAACCAGAGAACCTTTATTCTTTATATACCCAGTCAAATAAAATTAAAGCTTAGCATACCATTTTGGGAAAAAAACCCCTCATATCTCGGACGCAAAACCTCAGTCCCTCCACCGTCCATCGTCTGTGCATGTTTTCACGCGCAAGCTTCATCTTCTCGTAGTGCGTGGATCTCACGTGCGAGCTTCCTCTCCAACGTTCTGCACCAACTACCACTGGGAAATGTCGATTCCTCCGCAGCCGAAACGTAGAATGCAATGCCAAAATTTTGATGCCCTAGCTCCACTGTGATGTCGGTGCTCCAAAACCCTAGCTCTACCGCGACACTTCTGCAATCAACCGATGCGACACATCTCTAATCAACAAGCTCCGCCGATTCATGAACTCCAATCGACGTTGAATGCAACAGAGTTGATGAATAAGGTGGTGCAAAGATTGTTGACTAATACAACGGAGTTCAGGGCGGTGTCACAGAGCTTGCTGACAAAGACAACTCTAGAGTTTCCAACGTCGGTGCCCTAGCGGTGACCGATGATCTTGCCAGTGACTTAGAGCGATGGTAGCGCAAAACAATGGAGCAGTGGCTCAAATTCACAACGATCTCGCTAGTGGAGGAAGAATGAGTGATAGTGGAGCTGTGGCATTTCACGGCGGAACGGTGGTGGTTGGCAGCAGTTACTGATTTTCGAGCGGATGAGGATAATTTTGATCGAAAAAAGAAAATGGAAAACTATGATATTTTTGTGATCTTTATAGCATTTTGATAATTGCATAATAGTACCTAATTTTATTAGCATATTTCGGGGAAAAATCATCCCAAAATGAAACTTCTTATAATTAAAAATAAACCCCGACCTAAAGTTTAAGCTGCCTAAAATAAGACCTTGTGAATTCACATAAGTGAAAATATAATATTTTAATAATTAAAAGTGCAAATATAACCCTAGATAGTTTATGTAAGTGCCAATATACTCATTTCGACTGTTTAAGGCCGCAACTGGATGAAAAGATCATTTTACCCCTCTGTAAAAAAATAAAAAGAATACAAAACATTGAACTACCTTCATACCTCCCTAAAACCCTAATCTTCCTCTTTCATCTTTTTTTCTTTTCTTCCTAGTCTCTCTTCTTTTCTTCTCCAGCGGCTTCTTTGTTTTCTTCGTATTAGACGGATCATCGCCAAATTGGGTTTCAGATTACTTTGACGCAATGCTTCTTTGTTTCCAACAACATTTCTTCTCCCGCAGCTTCTTCTTTTCTTCATCTTCTCTCTTCTTTTCTTCTCCCACATACCAAAGGCCAAGTCTAAGACCAGTATCAGTCTCAGACGTTGTAGGCAGCGGATCGGCAGCGGATTTGGGATTTTGGGTGACGGACTGGGTTAAGGAAGAGAAGGTGGTGTGGCGGAGAGAAGGGGGAAGGGTTGAAATGGGTGAAAGGCAGGGATGGTGGTGGGGGAGAATAAGAGGAGGTGGGGTTGCAAGAGCAGTGAAGGAGGTGGCATAGTGGAGCGATGAAAGAGGCAATAACTGCAGCAGCGGCGGCGGAGAGGCAACGATGACTGAGGTGGTGGAGCAGTGGAGGCAGTGGCAGACAAAGGGCATTTTAGTCTTTTAAATTTTGTATTTGGCCCAAAGAGCATTTTGGTCATTTTTGGTCGATCAATTGCCGGAAATGGTCGGCCAATGTCAAAATATAGGCTTTAGGGTTATATTTGCACTTATGTAAAGTATTTATGGTTATTTTTTCACTAAAAATTATGTCATAGTTATATGTGCACTTACTAAAAGTATATAGGCTATTTGTATATATAGCTTTAACTTTTAAATTCATACTCCTTTTGTCCCACTCTAAATTACTTATTTACTTTTTCACGGTGTTCAATGAGCTTGTTTGACCGTAAATATCTCCAGTTACATATAACAATGCCTCATAAAAAATAATATTTAGAAAATAGATGTTAAGACAAATCTAACAATATCTCACATGATATATTTATTAATTATATATTATTTTATGACTAAATTATTTTTTTGGTCTCCAACATAGTATCGTTTACCATTTTTTGGTCCACGAGAGCAAAACCATGTTTTTTAGTACCCCACAAATTCAAAGTAAAATTTTTGGTCCCCAAAACCAGCTCCAGGTGGTTTTCAGGTAGTTTTCATCTTTTGGTCCCAAACCAACATTATTTCCAATATGGTTAGGGGTATTTTTGCAATTTCACTTATTAAAATAACAAAAATTAAAAAATGCCCAACCCTTTGATTTCCGATCATCGGCGGTGGAGGACGTTGGAGCTTCTGTGGAGGCGAGGAGGAGCAGGTGGGCGGGTGGGCTGGGATAGCTAGAAACGAGGAGGAGCAGTGGAACATCTGACCAAATTGAGTCGTCTGATTCGAAGAGAAACTTGATTTAAAAAGGGGCTAAGGGTGAAGAATTCGACGGCGAGGAGGCAATTGAGCTTCTGGATGGGTGGAGGACGTCGGAACAACAACGACGCATCCACAACGAGTCTGCAACAGAGCGAGGCGACGATGACTGCGCTAGGTTTATGAGGTGAGGCGAGGCGGCGGTGAGGCAGCGATATTTCTTTCATTTTCCGTCAGACGTGTTAGATCCACTCGCCTCAGTGGTGAAGAAGGCGATACCCCCACCCTCGTCATCGAATTCCTCATCCTCGGCGGCCCCTTTTTGAATCATTTTTCTCTTCGAATCGGACGGCTCAATCTAGGCAGAAGCTCCACCACTTCTCCTCGCCTTCTCGCCGTCGCCGTCGAATGGGTTTCTGGGGTGGCGACGGGGAGATAGGTTTCTGGGGTGGTGGCTGGGGGGAAACGAC
>JAUOBV010374385.1:0-10659 GCA_032360425.1 Rubia occidens | reverse complement strand
GCTAGACGTTTATAAATAAACCTTTTAAGTGTACCCTGCGGGCTAGACGCTTAGAAGTCGAGTTGAGTGTACCATGCGGGCTAGACGTTGCTTCTCGTGCAACTTGTGTGGTTTGGGCGAAATTCTATCCAAGTTAAAGATCCAAATTCCTCAATCCAGAGTTTTCGCAAGGAGATTCATATCAATAGTCCATCCAATTTATTCCTTATGCCCCTTAAGAACCTCAATAAATCTCCCCTCTTTCAGCTTGGTGAATTTACATGATAATATCATAAGTAAAGTCTCTCATTCACCAAGGAACGCATATATCAAGTAATTGGGTAGTGGTTTCAATTCCACTACAGGTACTTTCCCAAGAGAAGGTGGATTTTTCGGCTCTCTTGGTGTAACGAAAACTTCATTAGGGCATCTCCAACCCTGGGGTCCATTAAGAAAAAGTCAGAAGACACGACAGATAGATACACTCCCAACCTACTATACCTTCTCCAATGCAGGGGTCAATTTAAAATCTCTATCTAATGTGGCATTTTTTTTTCTGACGCTGTCAACTATGGCCTCGGTATAGAGAATCCCATTCTGTGGGTCTCGGATGTCTACTTAGAAAAAAATGAGTTGCGGGCCAAATGCGAATTTCCATGCCGCCAAAGCTTTTGGCATTAAAATTTCAATGACGATTTGGCGGTAGATAAGAAAGAGAGATATTCCCCCAATTTGGAGTGAAGCAGACAGAGTATAAAGTTGAAGCAAGCCCAAATTTATATTTGAGTATACATAGGAAGGACGCATTTGAAGATATCAGACTCTTCATGTCCAGGTTACACCGATTTCCTTCATTTTCATCCATTGTACATCTTCGATTTCTATGTTTTCTCCGTCCATTTGATATTTTTCCACGGCTGCTTTTAATTATTATTTTTTGCATTGTTTCTATTTTTTCGAATCATCACACACCTTGTATATTTAGTTTGTATGTTCAGTTTGTAACAGAAGAGTTCTCAGTCATTGTTTCATCGTCCGCTATTTTGTTCTCCATTGAGCATAATGCATGAAACACAATCTTGATACTTTCGGACGGTAATTGGGCTTTTTGGTTAACTTCATAAGAATATTTTTAGAAAAAAAGAAGCTGCATTTATTACGACATCACATTCATCATTATTTTAAAATCAGTTTTGTGAATCATTTTTGTTCTCCATTCATTATTATTTTAAAATCATTTTTGTGAATGGTAGTTATCAGCTAACCTTTATTAGCATGACAATAAATGCTTCTTCAAGTAGTTTTTTAACATCTTTCTCATTCGGTCTCCTCAAATATTCTTCTTCAAAAACATTTATTACGACATCACAAAAGTGTTTAAGGCTCTCAATAGCTATGCTCTCACCAATTTGAACATATTGATCAAGAAAATCAGCTGCGCAACTATAAGCAAGCATCCTCAAAGCCGCCATCATTTTCTGCAAAGGACTTAACCCATATTTTCAGCAGCATTAATTTTAAGCGTAAAATACGGATCATAATTTTCAATAGCAAGTAAGATACGGTTAAATAGTTCCACATTCATTCAAAAATGACTACGAAATTGTTCAGCTGAGTACTTTGGGTCATCACCCATTAATAATCATTCATAATTAACTCATGGCACTCATGTCTACTGCATTTTAAATACCTACAGCCATGAACAGAGCCCCCATGTTCTTTCTATCCAGGAACATCGTTGAAATCAAGACAGGAACACGAGTGTAAATAGTTTGCGTCAAAGTATTTGTCCTGGTTGAAATTGTTCCATCAGTTTCTTGTTGCGTATCAAGAATTTTTTGGTGATAGACAACAATTTATTGCTCGAAGAAGAACTATCAGAATCCCATTCGGATCTGTATTTGAAGATATCTATGCCTATACGAATAAAAAATAATAACACATAAGATTTGCTGCAAAATCTTTGAGGCTAACAACCTCTAGAAGAAAGGGAAAAAAATATCAAACTCGATTGTACATAAAAAAAACCCAATATTTACTTAAATTCTATGCCGAAGAAGACGTATGTATAAAATATCACGTATCAATATAGAAATCATGAAGAATTTTTTACCTGGCAAGAAATTTTGGAATAAAGAGTCGATAGAACCCTTGAATTCTATTATAAAGAAGACAACGAACTCTTTGCATCCATGGGATATTGACTTTGCATTTTTTTCTCTTCCGTGTTTTTCTTTTGTTCTTGGGTCCTTCTTCTCTTCCAGATTAACATTTATAAACTGAAATATGAATGACAAGATTAAACTTTACCAAATTAAAATAGACACGTCATACTGAATTTAAAATTCTGACAGTACCATTGGATATTAAAAATTCCAAAGGTACAGTCAACAAACTTCTATTTTGATGTCACATTGAAGTCCCAATCAAATCTTTCCACTTGGAACCTAAAATTATGGGAGATACCTCCCATTAGAGATGCTCTTAGAGTTCGAGCGAAAATAATATTTTTCGCTTCTGCTCTCATATTTCTCCCCTCCTCTTTATAGCTAAGCACGATCTTTCTCAACGGGTAAAATAGGAGCAAAGTGAAAAGGTAGTCATCTCTCAGTATTGGAATTTTTGTATGATTCTTCTTCTTCTTTGATATCAATCTCTTTCCTTATTTATACTTTCATAAGGTAGCTAACAAAGAACAATTCTACAAAGAATGAATTCTTCTTACCAAATTCAAGATATAATAAGCATTTTAAAGTTTTTTACTAGTTTATCTATGAACAGGTTTTTTAGAGTATAGGTTATTGTACATGTTCATTGTCTAACAGATGTATATTTCTAGCACTCTAGAATACTCTATATGTATTCTTAGGATTCTATTCATTGTATTCTACTTCCATGTACTATTATTTATACCTATAATGTAAGGCCTTTAAGGTATGGGTTCTCACTCTATAACCGTATCAAAGCAGTGATAGTATCCTGTCTCTTTCTTTTTCTTTTATTAAAAAATAAAAGTTTTACTCAATTTCTGTCCCCAAACCCAGTCATACCCCGCTTACTCTATCAAGGTTCCACTGAAAAATCTCCTTATAGATGGGAATTGTGAGGTGGAAAACAAAGAGGACATGTAAGCAGTACATTTTTTTTTGTTTTTTTGTTAATGAATAATGGGTTTATATGAAGATGAGGTTATTCAAATTAGCAAAGATGGATGTTGATGATATGTTGTGTAATATGGGACATGTTGATTTTGTTTTCTAGAATGATATATGATATAAATCTTAGTATTATTCTTTCTCATAATTTTGATGATTTTTAAAACTATTTACAGAAATCGGTCAAAACAGAGATGGTGGAGGCATGTTCGGTGTCTGGTGCCATCTCTGATGATAGTAATGAGATACATGTTCTGTGTTGTACATTTCACGAGTGTTAATCTAGTTATCCATCTAAAGCATCCATATACCCTATCTAATTTTGGATGGTGTCCCCGTATCCGTGTCCAAATTCAGGACAATGTCCCTGTATCTTGAAATTTAGAACATTAAGTGTTAGATATTTGGATCTTTACCCGTGTCAGATCCCGACACCCGTCTCCAAGTAGCATAGGTCGATAGTGTCAATAAGAGAGAAATTTTGTTGGAAGTGGTTCAGTTTCTTAGTGATTTGAACCTGATGATCAGAAGACTGATGAAGGCTGGTTTATGGATGGTAATTGTTTGTAACCTCTTTAAATTTCTCACCTTTTATGCAATTTCTAAGATAATCTTTATCTCAAATTTCTGAAGTATCTCTTCTTTTGTGGTAGTTTGTCATGTTCTTCATGTCACGCATCAGTTTAGAAATAAGCTGTCTGAGAATAATGTAGCTGAAAAGATTCAGCAGGTGCACTTTCAGTTTTAATCTTTGCCCTGTCTGGTTCAAAATAGGATGTTTTAGAAACTGAAACATGTGGTTATTATTTCTTTGGAAACAAAATTGGCCATATTTTTCCAGTCAATTTGGTCCCTTTCATTATGAATGTAATTTTTTTTCCATGCTGTAGTTTATCTTGAGATTGTACTTTAGTAGGGTTTTCATTGTTGGTTTGATTTTGGAAACTTTGTAAGTCAAACTGGTATTTTTGGGGGTTTCCTCATGAAATCATGTTGTGTAGCATGTATGTATTTTATGGCTGTATTTGATATAAATGCTAGAAAAATTATTTTCTTGACGTGTCGATCTTCCTATCCCTAGATTTTATGCATGTTTTATTCTTTATCTGCACTAGTTTTTTTTTACTTTATGAACATGACTTTATATGTTAATTTATAAAATTTTGTGGCAATATTTAGGGCCTAGGGGCATAGTTTTTGGTCTTTGAGTATGAGAAGATCGGTTGGTGTTCAATTTTCCTTCAAGCATATGACTATTGAATTTATAGAAAAAGACTGGCTTGGATTTCTTTCCGCGGTCTTTTCTATTCTAGTTGATCTCAAGTGCAATGTAGTTGCGTCCGAAGTATGGACTCACAACTCCAGAATGGAATCCGTTGTCTATATAATGGATGGAGTTAATGGATCAGCGATAGATTAACCTGAGAGACTGGCCAAAATAAAATTGTTCCTCTTGTATGTCCTGAAAGGAGATAGGGACATGTGTAGTGCCAAAACAGCTGTCTCAATTGGATCCATACTCACGTAGAGGCAATTACACCAAATGATGTATGCTGACCATGACTATGATAAGGATGTCACAGACAACTCCTCCTTAACAAGAGACCGTTCGAAGCCACTCATGACCTTGGAAAATTGTGCTAATAAAGGGTACACCTTGGTGACCTTGAGCTGTACAGACATGCCTAAGCTTTTGTTTGATATAGTTTATACACTAACGGACATGTAATACTTTGTGTATCACGCTACCATTATCGCTGGAGGTCAGAAGCTTGGCAGGTATATACTTCGTATTCTTTATGTTTTATTTCTAAAAATTTCTTTGTATATCATTTCATTATAGTGGTTGGAGAGAAAATCTACTCAAACTAGGAAGACAAAAATTTAACGTTTTTTTTCTCATGTATATAAATATATTACATCAGACACATCGATATCTATTGCTTGGAGGTGAGCATAAGAAGGAGAACCTCTGAGGTGATTATCTTCTCAGATTCATGAAACTGCAAGTCTTAATTGAATGTTGTATTTGATCTATTCGTGTCTCCGTTGTACATTTGCAGGGCATTATGCTAGAACTCAGTGGTGAGGACATGGTTGGCCTTATTTCTGATGTCACATGCATATTCAGAGAAAATGGGCTCTCAGTCATATGAGCCGAGGTTACAACCCGGGAAACTAAGGATGTCAATGCCTTCTATGTAACAGATTCATTGGGCTATCCAGTCAAAAACGAGACAATTGAGGTCATTTGTGATGAATTTAAGGCTGCTCATGAAGCAATTGTTGAACCTAGCAGAGCCAGAATACAATGGCTGCTTCTCTTATGAAGGTTGGAAATAATTTTTGTTTCTTATGCCATTCTCTTTGGACTCACCTTAGTGTGTTCATAAATAATTGGTCTTGGTCCCTACTACATGTTTTTAGGCAATGAAATGCCGCTTCTAATTCCTGCATGAATTAGCATTATTTCTATTCATTGGTAAAAGGTGGCCAAATTGTGATGCTTATGATTAGAAAGTAAAGCATCTCTAAGCTAGTAGAAGTTTTTTTGAAATGTAAGATTAATTTGCTCATATTATTTCATCATCATAGCTGTGAATGAGCATGCCGTTTGTGGAGTTGGTATGTATCACTATTTGTATCATGTATGCTGAATTGAGTATGTGAACCAATTTGTAGAAAATAAGGGTAATAATGTGTGCTTCTATTCATGATCTCAGGGTACATTATGTAGTGGTACAAAAGACCTATACAAACTAGGAAAAGGAAATATAATCTAATTACAATTACAAGTAATATTCATATGATATTTCTATTCCTTAATACTCCTCCTCAAGTTGGAGCATGAGGATAAAAAATGTCCAACTTGCCAAGTAATGAATGAAACTGATTCAGTACAAGAGCTTTGGTAAATAAGTTTGCAGGTTGATCAATCGTGCAAATATAATGAGTAACTAGAGCACTAGACTGTACAAGATCATAGACGAAATGACAATCAACCTCTATGTGCTTCGTACATACATGGAACACCGGATTTTCCAAAATGTGAAGAGTAGATTGAATGTCACAAAATAGTCGCATTGGAGTAGAATGAACAACACCTAAGTCCTAAAGTAGAAACTTAAGCCACAACAACTCACAACTGGTAACAACCATAGCACGATACTCCACTTCTGCAGAAGAATAAGAACATATAGGTTGTTTCTTAGTCTTCCATGAAACTGGAGAATCACTAATCGTGACAAAGTACCTATAAATATATCATTGTGTAATAAGACATGCAGCCTAATCAGAATCACAATAAGCAGTCAACTGCAAGAACAATGGGAAGAAAGAAATAAACCTTGACCAGGATAACTCTTCAAGTAATGAAGAACTTAAAATCGGAGCTTGCCAGTGAGGAACACAAGGAGACTTCATGAACTGAGCAAGCGTATGAACAGAATAACTAAACTCGGGATGAGTGATAGTCAGATAAATGAGGTGACCAACTAGGCACCAACACTGCTCAAGATCATCATAAAGAAGACCTTCAACTTTCGCAAGATCATGTTGTTGCTCCATAGGAAAATCAGTTGGCTTAGAAGTCGATAGACCTGTGTCAGATAAGATATCCAGGGCATATTTCTGTTGTAAAAGAAACATCTCATCCGATCTTCTAGAAATCTCTATACCCAAGAAATACTTAAGTGTTCCAAGATCCTTCATGTGAAAAATAAGAGCTCAAGTATTTCTTAAATTCAGAGATGAGCGACAAAGAACTACCATCAATGACCAAATAATCCATATAGACAAGTACATTCAAATAAACTGAGCCACGAGTAAAAGCATGAAGAGATTAATTTGCCTCACTCTGAGAGAAGCCAAATGCACGTAAAACCTGAACCAATTTAGCAAAATAATTACAAGGAGCCTTCCGAAGACCATAAAGATATTTCTGTAAATGACACACCTGGCCTGGAGGCGAAGGATAGCTCAACGGAGGACACATAAATACCTCTTCATACATGTCACCATATATAAAAACGTTGTGCACATCCATTTGATGAAGCTCTTAACCACGAATGACTGCAACTAATAAAAATAAGCGAACCGAACTCATCTTCTCAATAGGGGAAAATTTCTCAGTATAGTCTATCCCTTCAATCTGAAAATTCGAAAGAACCACCAGACGAGCCTTGTGACATTCAATGGTACCATCAGACTTGAACTTAGTATGATAAACCCATTTGCATCTAATCGCAGTCTTATCCAGAGGTAGAGAAGTCATAGTCCATGTCTTATTGCACTCAAGAACATTGATCATATAATCCATAGTATCACACCAATGAGCATTCTTTGACACCTCAGTATAAGTGGTGAGATCTGCACTATAAGTTACTGCACCCAAAAATCTAGAGTGCGTACCAGAAAATTTATCACAATTTACAAAATCAGTAAGAGGATAGAGAGCACCTGAGAAATGTGAGGGTGTCTGAGTGATCGTAACAGTGGGGGTTTCTATATTAGTAACATTACAGACATAATCTTCCAAGTATGCAGGAGGTCGTCGATTGCAAACACTCTGTCAGGAAAGAGGCAGCTCAGTAGCAGGAAGCGGTATCGGGTTAACCGGTGAGGCAGGCGGCAGATCAGGCATACTAGAGGAGGCCGGAGAAGGAGATGCCGCATCAGGCGACGATATTGGGGGAGTCAGCAGGTCACTCTGTAGTGCGTGAGGCAAGTGTGATGGGTCTTGCGACGGCTCAGTTAGAATTCTGATCACCGGACAATAGTGTAAGTTAGCGATCAGAGCTGGCCATGGCTTCCGATTGAGATAGCAGGGAAGGAGCCGACAACGAGTGATTTCCCGGGATCGGTATAGGTTATGTTACGGTGAGGTGGTGGCACAGCCGGTATGCACTGGTGATGGTGAAGACAGAGATTCAGGGATCACAACATATTGAAACTGATCTTCAAAGAAGTTTGCATCATAATTGTTGAAGAAGGTTCATAATTTCAAATTATAAAAGCAATAGCCTTTCTTTCCGGCATGGTATCAAAGGAACAAATAATGGCGACTTCTTGGTGCAAACTTGTCACAAAATCTGGGAATGTAGGAGGCAAAACACGGACATCCAAATACCTGGCAGATTAGCCTGAAAATGCAAATAAACAGCTATAAGAACACACTTCCCCAAAAGTTAACTGGCAGATTAGCCTGAAAATGCAAAGCTCGCGCCACAGTTAACAAGTGACGAGGCTTGCGCTCAACATGACCACTCTGCTATAGTGTATTGACCAAAAAGCTAGGGAATAATCATCAACTATTGTTTAAATGTAAAATGCACCATTAGAAGATGCTATTCTATAAGGACCCCAAACATCACAATGTATTAATTCAAACAATGCACTAGCATTGGAAGAACTTAAAGAGAAACTACATCCAGTCTGATTTACTCTATAACACACAGAGAAAGGTGTGCTAAATCAAAATTGGAAACAGAAGACAACAACGTAGAGCAGGGATGCCCGAGACGCTGATGTCATAAATCTAAAGAAGAAACAGTAGCAACTGTCGGAATAGACTACCGAATATGAGGATGGACACGAGTATCCAGTATACAAAGCCAATAAATCCCCCTTGTTGTTCACCCACACCAATCACAGCCCTCATACTAATTTTTTGGTAAAATGCAATAATTTTTAATAAACAAAGCTAGACATTTCAAGGCAGATAACAATCGAGAGCATGATGATAAATGACATCGCAATGTAGGTATGTAGAGCACATGAGTAAGAGTAACATCTCCAAAGAAAATAGAACCATATTGTGTAGCAGATGATATAGATCCATCATGTAGTATAACATTCACAGAATCGATAGCAGTAGTAATATCAGTAAGAGAACCCTTTTCATGTTATATGAGGCACAAATCAAGAATCCAGGGTAAAGTAGACTTACATGACCCATGGTTAGTTAAAGAATTAAACTGATTAAATAAATGCATGGTCGTGCTCCATTGGTCATCAGAAAGAGCAGGGCCAAAATCATAACTATCAGGGGTGCGGTGGGTGGTTGCCACCACATGACTTGATGGCAAGACAGTGACGGCGGCGATAGTCCGTTCCCAGCGCGGTGGTCGACGGTACTAGCATCAACTTCTTGCCTTTCTGGTTCAATTGCTTGAAAAATCTAGAACTCCTGTGAGCTTGAAGCATGTATCTTTGTCGTGACCCTTGTGATGAAAATGCATATAGACAATATTCTTTCGATCAGCTGAAATGAGAGCAATTGTCGAAGAACCCGAAGGTGGTGGGTGTCGTGCAGATACGCCAATGAGTCAGAAAAAGGCTCACTGGACCAAAAATGGCCCTGTGATTCTCTTCCTAAGCAACAAGAGCATACTCACTCATGACAAGTGGTAGTGGATAAAGACTAATGATGTGAGATCGCAAGGTATGATAACGTTCATCTAGACTGAGAATGAATTGATAATAAAAAAATTCATGCTCAAGGAAGGCATCAACAGCATGATTGTAGGTACACAGTGGGTTGCAAGCTTCATAGGTGCAAACTAAAGGAGATCGAAAAGAGTTGTAGTCATCAAACAGCTTCTTCTATTTGCCAAAATAAATGACAATAATCTTACCATTCCGCCAAAAGTTCTGGATATCCTCACGCATCTGCAAAAAATTTGGACCATTGTAGAGAGTAAAACGTGTTTTAAGATCATTACACAATTCCTTAATTGTGAAAAAATAACTAATAGAAAAACATAATGATGGATCTAAGGTTTGTAAGAGCCAGCAGACAAGAGTAGCATTAACACCGGGCCAGTCAAGTGCATCAGGGTGATTAGCTGGGGTTGAGTAAATTTTCCATCGATGAAACCAATCTTATGCTTAGCAAGTAAAGAACTACAAATAGCAGAAAACCCTTCGAGGTAGTTATCTTTGCCCTGCAACGCAATGAGACAGATGACCAAACTGGGACCGTCAGAAGAGCAAAAAAAGTAGTGATCATTCAAAGATCGACCAACAAGTACAGATGACTGAGTTCCATATTGTATTTGTAACTATTTGAGTAAAGGTGCAATTACCTCGGTGGCATGTAGATTCTGTAACTTATTGGATTCAGTTTCGACAGCGATGCGAGCTTGTTCAGCAGCATCAGAAGTAGAGTCAGAAGTTGACATTATGCAAAATCAGGTACAGATCGGTGGCAAATCGGTGGATCAGAAAGATGCGGTGGCGCGTGGAACAAGCGACGCAAGAAAGTATGGTGCTGCGGTGAGTGCGGATCAGGAAGAACATCGAACGGATCGGCGATAGCATGAGCTGGTGAGCAGTAGTGGTGGACGACGCTCTAGAAACAGACGGTGAGCTACAAACGGCGGAGACAGCGGCGCGTGGAGGTAACGCATGGACGTCGGGTAGCGGAAGCTCAAAAACTGCAGCAGAAATTTTCTTTATAGTTTCAAGATTTTAGGCTGTGATACCATGTAGAAAATAAAGGTAATAATGTGCGCTTGTATTCATG
>JAUOBV010374276.1:0-10660 GCA_032360425.1 Rubia occidens | reverse complement strand
CTTAAATCAATGGCGAACCAACCAAGAAATTGGCCTATTTTAACCATTTATTTTTTTCACTTAGTATTTAAATTTAGAACGCCATAAACACAAATAAATGATATATTGTTGTATTGAGAATTTAAGACACAAAAAATTTCCACCATCTCATAATTCACTAATTTCCGCTAAAAGTTATAAGTGCTCAATTCTTTGAATTGACAAATATCACTTAAATTTCTAGCTCTTCGTGATATATTTATTTTGATTCCCCTAAAAATTCTAGTATTTTTTTTAATGTTTCATGTGCCTAAAAATTGTCGCCGCTAGAGCTAAATGATCATTCGTTCACTATTTTCTTTTAGACGGTGTAAGGTGTAAACTTTCGTTGCTCACTATAAGTAAGTGTCATTCATAATTTGAGATTTGCAGTATATATAACTATGGTATCAAATGTATGAATCAATAGAAAAAGATTAGTAATAAAACTACTATTTTAATTGAAACAGTAATATACCTACTATCCTAGTAATAAAATTTAGAAATTTTTCTTTTCTTTTTTTTGTCAAGGAAATCCGAAGGAAAAAATTACAAGGGTGAGGGATTAACTCGTGCATGCAAGCATTTCAACCGATAATAGATGACTAATATATAAATAATTAATCAAATCATAATTTATATCTCGAATCCTTTACATTAAATTTGATATAATATACACAGTTGGCGTTTACAAAATAAATAAAAAATCAATTAAATGAGACATATACTTTGATCCTCGCCTTTTGAGATCCCCGGAATTTCAACTACTGAAAGAATGCACCATGAACATCACAAATGAAACTTCATGAGCCACGGGTACCAATACTATCGTGGGAATGGGCGATTAAAAGCAGTTTTACTGGACCAGATCGACATCCCTGTCCAGTAAAATTTTTTAATCAGAAAATTTATATGTTACCAAATGGAGTATGTTAAGCTATTGGGCGAATCAAATTCTGACACGTATTTCACAAGTTTTATATTTAGTAAACTGGGGTATTTTAGGAAAAAAGAAGTGATTTATAGAACACGTGTCAAATCTGATTTGCCCAACACCTTAAGATAAAATATTTGCTAACATATAAAATTTTCTGGCTTTCAATCACCCCTTCCCACACTAGTACTAACAGGACCTCGATCATACCATTCAAACAACCACGACGAAACAACCCACGGGATTAATGGAGCGGGCATCCGGGCCCTTGGGAACCTGTTCCGGGGATGTACGTGCAACTCTCTGGCCCGGAAGGAGGGACGGGGCCCTTGGGAAGCATGTGAAGCAAACCGCGAACTTCGTCGACCGTCGGAGTTTCTTCATTCCGGCCATGCAACAACCTTCTGCCACTCCCTTGGCTTGCCTGAAGACATAGAACCACAAATACGAGCACAAGAATTGCAAAAGCTAAACGCTGTCGACCCATTGATTTTTTTTTTGTTGTAATGAAAGATATTAATTCTAACGTGTTTGTTGTGGTTATATATAGAGGGAGACGCGTACAATGTCGTGGGAATCAAGGAATTGTGATACTGACTATATTATGTTATTAGTTGAGATGTGTATTATGGAAATAGTCAAATTTGGGACTATATTTTAATTAGACCCGGGTCAAAAGATGTATATTATGTGTTCAATAGTGCACTAATTTGTCAAATTTGGGCCTAATTTTTAAGATACGTTTATCTTGAGGTATTCAAAAGGGCATTAGTTCAACATTTCGGAATTTCAAGAGTTAGGATTTTATTTTATTTTTGTCATTATCTATAAAAATAAGTGATTGAAGTTATAATATTGCATTATGTAAAATAAAGTCGTTGGCTTTAATAAACGTCAAATGACATGCTTTTTTATGCTAAAATTTTAGTTGCAAAAAATAATAATACATTAATGATTTTGGTTGCAAAGAACATACATCAAAACAAATAAAACGAGTCCTCAAACTCATACCATGACTAATATTTATTAATACGGCCACTTTTTATGATAATTGAAGCGTGTCATGAAATTTCATAATTTATCATCTGATCTCTTCCTACGTGTATGATTACGAAATAATAGGGAGGGATAGTTTGCCACGTCAAAGTCCATTAACAAGATTTGGATTACGATGTGGTGGAATTCTTTGTTAAGAAATTTCCTTAACATTTCTGGCAACTATATGAAGGTTACTTGTATGTCTTAATTAGTTCGAAGTTTAACTTTGGTTTTCTTAATCGTCAACTATGTCTTACAAAGGCTTTTCATAAGATTTAAATACTACCACATTTTGGAGATGTAATAAAAATCTGACAAGGAAAAAAGTTAGGTCAGTCTACATAAACCTATTAAAATTTGAAAGTCATACATGACCATGTAAAATCTAAGTGTCCGAAACTAATGCTAAGTTTCTATAAAATTGTGCAGTTATTCTCATTTTGCTCATTCCGACGTTGACTCGATGATTTCAAGTGTTGACCAAACATAAATATCCATATGCTTAAAACTAAAAATTTAATGATCATTCTACCCCTACACTTCTTCATCTTCAAACACACTGCCGGCCACCACCGCTGACCACAAGATCATTTCTTTCAAACATCAAAACACCAATTTACAATAAAAAAAAACAGAAGAAAACACCATAAAATTTGCATCCAAATCTTTCAATTCTAACCATAGATGAAGAACAAGCGGTCTTCGCTGCCACTCAACCATTCCTCCACCTCTCCTCCGCCACCACCATCTCAGCCCAACCCGTCACTACTCTAACCCCACCCCACCCCCACCCCACCCCCGCTACGAAAACCCTAGCCCACCACCACCACCATTTCAGCCCTCCACCCACCCTTCCTTCTCTCCCTCACCACCATCATCTCAGCTTGACTTGTCGCTGCTCTGCCCCCCTAAAATTCTAGCCCACTACCACCATCGTTTCCCTCCACACTCCCTTCCTCGTCCTCTCCCCTACCACCATCATGTCAGCTTGACATGTCGCTACTCCGCCCCTCTAAAATCCTAACCCACCACCACCATCTCATCCCTCCGCCCAGCCATTCCTCTTCCTCTCCCCCTCTACCACCATCTCAGCCTAACCTGCCGCTGCTTCAGCCCTCTAAAACCCTAACCCACCACCACCATCTCAGCCTTACACCCAGCCCGCCACCATCTCCCCCTTCTCGTCCCGCTTAAGCTTTCTGAAACTCTGGCCATACCGCTCAAGCTCTACCGTTCTATCGATGATGATAGAGAAATCGGGAAAGAGGGAAAGAGAAATCGGGAGGGAAAGATAAAGAGAAGAGGGGCATTCTTGTCTTTCATATTTATTTATTTAATCAGGGGTATCATGGTAAAATTGGTCGTTGAAATTTTGGTCAATGAAGTCCGGGGTTAGATTGGCACCTTCATATTTTACATGGTTATTGGCACTTTCAACCAAAATATAGGATTAATAATGCACTTTTCTCTAAAATTATTTTATTTTTTTCCCATAAACTTAACATGTATACTTTTAATAGTGAAATCAGCAAGTTGAATGATAAAAGAGTTTAATTTTGAAAAAAAGATTGATTATCACTAGTGCAGAAACCTCCATTAACGATTTCGTTACAAGGTGATTGTTTCTTTTTCACTTAGAACCTCCGTCTATTGAGGTCCCGGAGTTGGAACTTTAAAGTAACAAACGTTGCACGGCGGTTGAACCAATTAACGGCGGTTCAATCGACGTCCTTCCTACCGGTTAAACTTATGCCTCTCTTCTTCTTTTTTGGAAGACTATTACAAATTTCTTCTTATCTTCTCCTCCTTAATGGCGTTCATGATCTCAATATTCTCCCAAATCTCCTCCAATCTCTTCCCAATCTTCTCTCAAATATCCTTCCAATATTCCTCCAATCTCCTCCCGAGCAATTTCTAAATTTCCCAACAAAATTGATTTGCTGAAATTTCAGATCTACTTCCTCTAAATTTCCTTCTCTCCAAACCAAAATTTGGCTTTCTCGATTTCCTTCCCTCCCGGTGAAGCCACGAAGAAGAAGCTATCAAAACAACGGAAAACGTCGGAGAGTATAGATTTGTTCTCTTTTTTTGGGAGGTGTTGTTATTTGATAAGTACGTACGGTGATGGTGATGTTAAGTTTTTTGTCATGAGTTAGATTTGGGTGTTCATCGATCAATATAGGTGTGGTGGTGGTGGTTTTGAAGGTTTAAAGAGCGTTCAAGATAGTTAATACTATATTGTTGAGTTACATTGGTTAATTTAGATGAGTATTAATTTGAATTGATGTACATGCTAGTTGAAGATGGGTCTGGGTTTAATGATAATCTGGCATTTCTTTTTATTATTAAATTTGAAAGAGGTTTCGAAGTCAGAACTGCTTCAATTGCTGTCTAATGGTAGCTTGGATAGACAGCTCAGCCAAGGATAAGGGCCATCTAACAGCCTATTTAACCGCTTGTAATATTAGTGTGTGTGTGTGTGTGCAACAACTGGTGGAGGGTGGTAGGCGACCCGACAATCCACCGTCTATTAAGTAATTTCTCAACCCTTTCAGACAATTAATGAAATCCTCCTAAATAACCACCTACACTCAGTCACTAAGGTTTTCAACTCCCTCAAACTAAACACCAAATCCCTACTGGGGAGTTTTCTCTCTATATCATTTAGCCCAAAATAAATTATTTTAGAACAACGTTGTCATTCAATCAATCTAAAATGAAGTTATTTAGTTTATTTCTAAACTAAACTATTAAAAATTAAAAGTAAAAAAAAATCATCTAATACTCAATTTAGTAAAAATGCGTAGTAGTTGTTGCACCCCTAATTTTACACGGCTACTCGATTCATAATTTACTTTAGTGTTGGACAACTAAATACTAGATCATCTTTGAAGGCTAGATGATCCAGACCGCAAGCAAAGACACAGACGGTTACTCGGTGCATGATCAAAAGCCATAGCTGTTCGTCATGGTTGCTCTTATAGCCTCGCAAGTAGTCAAAACTACGAGGCCAAGCGACTTGATGGTGCAAGCCAGATGACCAAGCGTGAAGAGTTGCGACGGTCCAGTCCCGTCATTTAGGCCCACAACTTCTGAAAGAGACGTAACTCTTGGACGGTTAAGGGCGTTAACCGTGGTAGTATATTTGCCTTTAAATACTCCCGGTTAGATCAAAGACGACGGGAAGTTCTGGAGTTTGTTTTGCCAACCTAGACGGGAGTAATAAAAAACATTGGGGTTTGGATTCCCGTAAATATTGTATCTAAATTATCTTTGAATCCCCTTATAACTCCGTTCAACTTAGATCGTGATTAAATTTGAGAATTAGTTTAATCTTAATAGCCACCGACCTGTAAATTAGAGGTGGCGTTTATATAACAGCGGGGCTCCATCTGTGGCATTAATAGTACTCCCTCTGCCCCAATTCAAACTGCAATTTGACTATTCATTTAGTCAAAACTTCTTAACTTTGACTCCAAACTTGAATAGGTGTATAAGTGTAAATATTATTGAGTGATACCATGTTAGATTAAGGATCAGAATATCAACTTTTTACATGTTTTAATTATCCTTAATAAAAGATATTAAGGATCAAACATTTTTTAAGTAAACTGCAGAAAGTCAAAGTGTGCACTATGAATTGGGACGGAGGGAGTAACTTTTTCCTGACTCTCGGATTGTAGGTGAGACTTATGCACTGACTCACTCCCTTATATTTTCTACTGCAGATGTGTGTGTAATTCTTACAGAGGCGGTACTACAAGGGGGTTGGAGGGCTCCAACCCCTACCAGGCAAAAAATACGGGAAGCATAGGAAGTAAATTTGAAGAAAAAATTATTAGCCCCTCTAATATAGAAAAAAAAAACTAGAAATTTTTTTTCACACACACTCCCAACATGTATCATGTGTCCACCTTTGAATTCTTATATAGGTTAATCTCTTAATACTAAATGTATAAATCGTTTTCAAATGTTGAAATATTGAATGAGATGAAAGCGAATTAGTTGGAAATTCTATGCGACCGGTGGTTCAGTGGTCAACTTTGAAATATTACAGCTCATAGTCACCTCCCTTAGTATAATGACTTTCTTATACTTTTGTAATAAGTTACCGATTAGTCCAAGTCAAAGTAATATTTAATCTTATTTTTTACCAAACCGTTTGATCCCCGGAGTCTAAGTTTTGACAACCGAAATCATCGAAAGAAAGTTTAATTTGAAATGTAAAACATGAGGAAGAAAGTCTTATTTTCTAAAGGTAATGTGTTGACAATATATAATAATATAAATTTAATTCCAATACTAGAATACTACTCTCTCCTTCCCATTACTTTTGCATCATTTTTTTCACGATTTTCAATGATAATCTTTGGCCGTCGACATCTCTAGCTACGTATACTAATTCAGCATAAAAATGATATTTAGAAAATAGATGTTAAAATGAATCTAAAAATATTTCATATGATATTTTTATCACACACATATATATAAACTTATATTAATGGTCAAAGTTTATTAAATTAGATTTTGAAAAAGTTCAGGGGTCAATAGTTGTGAAACTGATGGAGAGAGTAGTTGTGAAGAAAAGACTTATTTTCGAAAGGTCATGTGTTAGATAAAATGTAATATGAAACCTAATTCTGATAGCAGTGAAGGTTTTCATGTATGTGCTTTTATTGTCGAAAATAGATTGAGTGTAAACAATTCAATTAAACCGCCGACTAAATCTGATTTTACACGAAAGTTTACTGTCAATAGCAGTGGGTTAGATGTCAAAATTTTGTTTGGGAAAAGTGTTTTTATAAGGCTACCTAATTGACATAAGTGTCAATATCATCTTTTGATAATTGAAAGTGCAGATATAACCCTATCTAGTTGATGTAAGTGCAATTTTACCCATTCCGACATCCCGCGGCGGTCCGGCGGCTGTTGGAAAATATGGTTGATTTCGTCAACTTTTGGGCTCAGTTTTGAGAAGTAGCGGTCCGGCGGCAGGCAACGGTCCGAAGGCGGCAAGCGGTGGTCCGACGGCTGTTGGAAAATATGGTTGATTTCGTCAACTTTTGGGCTCAGTTTTGAGAAGTACCCAAAATGATTTGGGTCCGGTGGATGGTATTTTTGGATTCTACGTTGCGAGTACTATAAAATCGGTTACTCGTACACTCAAAACGGATCAAGAGTGAATGAGATATTGATGTCTAAATATTCACTTTTGGAAGAGGAAAAATGTGCGAAAATACTCGTCCCACATGGGAAAAAGAAAGAGCTTGTGACTAGTATATAAGTTTGGAAGCTTCCTTCCTAGTTCAAGAGTCTTTACAAGCTTATGCTCCAACCTCTAATCGCAGGGGGTGCAAATCCAACCAAATTGGGCTTGGGTTCAGAACTGGCTTGTACGTGTGCGCAACCTACATACACGAATGCAGCAACTGATCATAGCGGGCATGCAAGGCCCGGTTTTGCACCCGACGTACATTTTTCTCCGGTTTTATTTTGGACGTCCGAACGTGGATTGTTCTAGAAGGACTAAACCGTGTGAATTAATTATGGTAAAACCGTGTGAAATTCTCGGATAGAATTTCATTTTCCAGCTGCCATTCTGATGAGATAATTTCGAATCAATCAGAATAATTAGGGATAATGACAATATCTCTGCTTGAAGACAATCAGCCAAACACGTTTCTCAGATTAGGGTTAGATTTTCACCTCTATAAATAGGAAGTCTAGGACTCCAGAAAACCTGCACCACTCGAGCACTCCTTCTCTGTCTCTCGAGTTCTTCTCATCTCTTTCTGTCCCGATTTCGTGTTGGATAACTAAATACTTGATCATCTTTGAAGGCTAGATGATCCAGACGGCAAGCAAAGACACAAACGGTTACTCGGTGCATGATCAAAAGCCATAGCTGTTCGTCATGGTTGCTCTCAGAGGCTGAGACACCATTGTGCCTGCCAGGGCACATGCCCCAGGATTTTTGTTAAAAAACTTAAAAATTAAATTTTTTAGACTGGTCAAAGTCTTCCACTGACTTTGTGCCCCAGCATTTTTTATCCAAAATTTTAATCATTTTGTTGCCCAATCTTCATCTTCCCGAGTCTCCCAAGTCCCGACGTCCTCTGCACCACCACTAAACGCCACAGCCGAGCACCCATCGCCACCAACGAGCTCTCATCGCCACCGCCGACTGCCTCCAGCAGCACCCGCCACCACTGATCGCCTCCAGCAGCGCCCTTCGCCACCACCGAGAGCCACCACCACTGAGCACCACCAGCACCACCACCGCCCTTCCTCGCTACGAAGGTTTCCAAGATTTACTCTTTCACTGCAAAGCTTTCTCCGTCGTGACTCGAGCGTTCTCTCGCAAAGTATTCTCACCGGACGCCATACGCCACCAATTCGATCAGCCCACGCGCCTCCCAGCATTGCTGCTCAACCATTGCGCCACCAGCCTCTCTGCCACGCCACCATCCCCACCAACTCATCACCGCGCTGCTTCAAGGTTGCTGGATCTTAATTATGTTTGTAGCTTCAATATGAAATGTAATGGTCTGGAGTATTCTCTGCGCAGTTCTTCATTTGTGAATCCGTATATGTTCTTTGTACTTGTAAATAGTTTTAGTTTTGTTTGTATTTATGGGTTGATTTGCTTGTCATATTCTCTGTGCTGTTTTGTTTGGCGGATCTGGATTTGGGGTTAATCACGGTGGCCGAAAACTTCATATGGTCGCGAACTACCGTCGGTTCTGCTTCCGGTATTATTATTTTTAATTTCATAAATGTTGAGTACGACATCGCACATGACTTTGGTCGGTGAAACAAACTGAGGTAATTAGCAAATCACATCTATCTTTGGTCACAATATTTTTTACCTCGGTTATTTTTTAGAAAAATCAAGGTAGAAAATACTTTTTACCATACCCACATTTACCTCGATTTTTATAGGGCTAAAATCCAGGGTAAAAACCTTGTGGAACTGAGGTAATGGGTGCAGTTTCTTGTAGTGTCTCCACCTCAGGGCTACAGTCCCAGAAATGTTGGCCAACCCTAGAACTCCTCAACGATAAATGCGGGATTGGGAAGAAGGGAAATCATCGGTTCTTATCTCCCAACTTTAGTCGACTTCTTCTCTTGCTCACCCTTGAAGTTGTTCCTTTTCCTAGCCTACTCCTCTTTGAAGCCATTCTATCAAGACAAGAAGAATATGGAAATGCAAGAATATAAAAGGAAATGCATCAAGTATCATTTAAGAAGAACATTCGTTCTTAATAGTCTACACATTCCAAACCATGCTATTTCAACATAAAGGTATTCAATCAAGAATGATTCTTCCTAAATAACACACTCATTGCAATTCATATCAAATCATCAAGAAGATCATGCAATCAAGAATCATTCCTCCTAAACAATCACAAAAAGGAAGATCATATCATCAAAGCACAAGAACACATACTTCCCCCACACTTGGTTCAATAAAAGATCATTAATATAATCCACATACTTCCCAAAAAAACCTCAAAGTTTCAAAAATCACGCTTCTCATCACAATACAATCATGCTAAAGAAAGAAAGTAAACATAAGGTTCAAAGGATTACTCGGATTTTAAAGCTAAGAGCTAAAAATTCACGCAAAAAGAAGCAAAAATGCTAATTTTTGAGAGAAAAAGCTTCAAATTTTGAGTTTCTCCAAAGTGAAGTGAGAGTGAGTGTTCTTGAGGGACTTGAATGGGTTAAATGATTCCTATGGATAGGGGAATGTACTATGGACTCTTCTTTTCAGCAATTGATGCTCCTCTAAAAGAATGTGGTTTAGGAGGGAGGTACAAAGGAGATAGGGATGACCTAAGTAAAAATTGAAACGTAAGGGACCAAAGTACCACTTAATTAATCCCTAAGGGACGTGGTGATGTTTAGTATAGTACTATTAACATCAAGAATTCTAGAGAACGAAAGATTTTCTAAATTAAAGGGCAAAAATGCATCTTTTGGCTAAATATTTAATTTTTGAAAATATGCATTTCCCCATCTACAGAATGACACAAGGCAGTGGCACAGACGTGCCACATGATATCCTCGTGTTGACTAGGTCTGACATGAGGCATGCCTCGTGTTGAGGGGCTCTAACACCAGCCTGGCAGTTAACACGACCATGCTTTCCAGGTGCTTTTTTTCAAAAACTTTTTCACCCAACAAGTCCTATTTCCTTTCAACTACAAAACACAAGATTCCATCTTAAATTTGACAATCAACAAGAGTTTCAACCCAAGATCCTTTATAATACACAAAAACATGCAAAATCTATCTACCAAAAAATGTCAAAGCAAAGAAAGAAAGAGCACCGTTTTTTATTGTCATTCTCACGACTTATTTTTCATGCATTTCAATTATAAAGAACCTACCGTTGGGTCTCCGGAGTTTTCATTGATAACTCGACCCACAATGACATCCTTCTGGAGGGGTCTCCAGAAAGTTCCATCCTTACCTTTACGCATTTTGATCTCCATAGAGAATGCATGTCCATACTTAGCCAATGTCAAATCCTAAGACATTTTATAGCGTTTATGAGATATTCTAGGATATGTTATGTCCTCACCATTATCCACTAATAGCTGCATGTTACTGAGCAGAGAAAAATAATCCATGACAGACATATTATAACTAAAACCATGCATA
>JAUOBV010374165.1:0-10660 GCA_032360425.1 Rubia occidens | reverse complement strand
AGTATTTTTAGCCCTAAAGTAATATTTTCAAAGTGTTACATTGCCCATAAAAATGTATTGAAATAAAAAAAATGAAATGAGATTCAAAACAATCCCACTCCCTCTCCCAACCCAATCTGTAATTTAACTAGTCATTTAGTTAAAATTGCTTAACTTTGATCTCAAATTTGAATTGATAAATAAGTTAGGATATTATCATATGTGATATTAGATCCGTAAGAGCATGTATTTTTAAGAGGTAAGTATAACGTACATTCTCAATTTTCTTTTTCACCGTATGGCCCATATTTTCAGTTTATTTTTAGTAAAATTTCTAATATTTATTTATTCTCAAAATATATTTTAACTTAGATTAGATTATCATTTATTTTTTAAAAAAATCTTAACTTTCTTCAGCATGTTTTTTCATGTTCCCCTATGTTTGTTTTTCCAAATGCCACAAAAGTAGACACCATATGACTATTTAACTCAAAGTGTAATAGTGTGATTTATTTTAAATGCAGAAGAGCTAAATTTTATCAAGTTCTAACGCAACATTATGAGTTTAATGCCACATAACGTTAAGAGAATGATCATCACAAATAGGTTACTGATAATTATTCTAAAGTAGAGTGTTGGCTATTTCTAAAACTTATATGATTCTCCTATTTTTAGAAAAGTACTACGTTCATCAATAATATGTATACTTCTGTCTACTTTTGCATCATAACTACCTTCCACTTCTAGGTTTAACTATCTTATTTTTTAACTTTTACTATTCAAATATTCACTTTTTCTAACTTTTTTCTCTCTCCATATATAACTTTTTACCCACTTACTCCCTCCATTTATCTTTGTTTGGCACACTTTTTGTCAATTTTCTCAATCCACGTTTGATTATAAATATAACATAGTATATAAGTGATAATTTTATTGTGTGAGTTATTGTTAGATTTTTCGTAACATGTATTTTCTAAATATCAAATTTTACATCATTAGAATACGTAACAAAAGTTATTGTTGGTCAAATGTGCCTTGAGAAAATAGGATGAAAAGTGTGTCAAACAAAGCTGAACTGATAAGGGAGTATATTTTACTTAATATTTATGCAACATTTTAAGAGAAATCTTGAACTATGAGGATTAAAAAGAGCAAGCCAGAATCACTTGCCTTTGGTTTTTTTTCTATCCTTAATTAATATTCTTACTTTCTTGTTTATTGGTGCGTTTCAGATTATGGTTCAAACATTTATACCAAATGCTTTGGAGATGACCTACTGTCAGTAGTCTGAACTTCGGGCAGAATTTTTTCTGCAAAAACTAATACTATAAAATTTCATCTTCCCTAAATTTATTTGTAACTTTTAAAATGAACCTGATCCCAATCATAATATTTAATAATTGCATAATAATTCCTACCTAGACTTTAATCTGCCTAAGAAAAACTTTGTGAATCTTTTGTACTGCACGTCGAAAAAAAATAGAAAGAAAAGTATGGAAAAGTTTAGATAAAAATTAATATAAATGAGTGGAGAGGAATCCATCGAGCTGAGAAGGAAAAAACATGATAAAAATGAAATAGAAAGATTATCGATAATAAAGTAAATTAAAATAAATATTAATTAGGAGGCACTTGGTAAAAGTGTAGTGCAAATTCTTGGAAAAACCGTCTTTCCATAGGCATATGGAAAAATATGGAAAGATGGGGTTGAATTAGAATTATGAAAAGGTAGAAGGTTTTACTTGCAAGATTAAAAAATTACTATGCAACGTGCAGTAGTTATAAGTTCATGTCCCGATTAATGTAACCCGGAAATTTATCTTGATTTTTTAAAATTTACAGTTTAAACCTTAGACTTTCCAAGATATTGGCTCAAAGTGTATTCGGTAGGCTTTATATTTATAAGTTAATTTGTTTTTTATGTTTGGTAAAAGTCTTTAATTTTTTATGTTTGGCAAATTCATTCCGGTGATAATGTGATTGATCTCTTCACCAAATCACTGCCAATTGGTAGTGATTTAGTGAAGAGATCAACCACGTTATCACTAGAATGAATTTGCTGAAAATAAACTTCACCATTCTTTTGTAGGTCGTGAGTGAAGAAGAATTTTGGTGAAATGTGCTTTGTTCTATCTCATTTAACGAATCCTTCCTTCAATTGAATAATACATGCAGCATTGTCGTAAAAAAAGTGGTAGGAACTGTCTTATCCAATTTTAAACCACAAGTTCATTGAATATGATGAATTACATATCTTAAAACACATTTCCTATGGGCTTCATGAATCGTCTATATTTCAGCATGGTTGGAAGAAGTGCAGCCATTGTTTGATTCATGGAACACCAAGAAATAGGTGTGCATGCGCGCCCACAAACACACACACACACACACACATATATATAACATGTTTGTGATCGAGATTGGTAAAGAACAGATAAGTATCTAACATCTGCATAACCCACAAGATCGAGTGACTTAGGGTAACAAAGTCCCAAGTCAATGGTACTCTGAAAGTATCGAAATATTTGTATGATACCATTCCAATGTCTCTGTGTCGATAATTGCTTTATCTCACTAATTAATTCATTGCAAAAGTTATATCAGGGCGAGTATGTCTTGTCAAATAAATCAAAGCCCCTATAGGACTGGGATATGGTACTTCCGGACCAAGTACTTCTGGACCAAGTACTTCTTCATCTTTTTCACGAGGTCGAAATGAATCTTTTTTTTCACATCGAATGATCTCATAACCATCGACATGCTCTAAGGGTATCAACATAAAATTTCTTTAGCACTTCACCGGTGTAAGAGGAGTGATGCAAAGCAATGTCATTTTCGTAATGATCAATCTGCAATCCAAGACAAAAAATATCTTCCCAAGATCATTCATTTCAAATTCCATTTTTACATATTCAGTAGCCATTTGGATTTCTTCAAGAGTTCCAATAATATTCAGCTCATCAACTTTGTTTCATTAGGTATTCACCAAGGCGATTATACCACACACATCCCACTTGATTTAGCCCATATAAAGATTGCTCCAATTGATCGAATAAAGTTCTCGAGAACTGAAATTACATTACTTTAGCAATTGTGAGCGTAAATGCATACAATCATAGCAAACTTTTGGAAGGATTACTGTTTTCTTTTGATAGTATCTTTCTTTTAAACTTGTCCAGAGCACACATGGATCTTTTATTGTCAGGTACTCAGTTTTGATTCTTTCATCAAGATGGTGACGGAGAAAGATCATGGTTTTCGCCTTTTCTTGGCATGTGGCTTTACTGCTTTCTTTGATTATATCACGAAGGCCATTCGTTTCTAGATGTATTTCAACATCTAGTGTCCAAGATAAGCAATTATTTCCGGTGACATCAAAAGCGGTGAATTCTAGTTTTGCAAGGTTAGCCCAATTGTAATAAACAACATTGAAAAATAAAATTGATCATTCTTACCAAATGAGAATTCCTCAATTTGTCACATCCTCGTACAAATCCAAAAATTGGTTTATAAAAAATATTAAATCACTCCGAGGATAAATTCACGTACAACAATTTGTAACATAAATTACGGGTATAAATTGATAATACGTTAAGGAAATAATATGAACTATAAATATGACCAATTGAGATGTGAAAATGAGGAGAAGAAATGGGAGAATGGAGTGATACTTTATCAACTTGGATCTGTCAAACTTCATCATCTATGGTTGGTATATATATAATCTGTGGAGTATTCATCCTTAATACGTACTCCCTCTATTCCAGACTAAGCTGCACTTTTATTATTTGATAAGTCAACTTTGTCAAACTTTGACCACGTATTTGAATACATATATAAACAATAATATTATCATGTGCAATATTGTTGAATTCGTCGCAATAATTAGTTTCTAAATATTAATTTTTATTTGTTGTTATTATATGTAGTTAAACATGTTAACGGTCAAACATATTTTTCGAAGATCGTGAAAAAAGATTCTATGCATCTTGGTTTGGGACGGAGGGAGCAACTCCTTTTTTCATGCACTTCTTTAACTAATGCATCCATATATTATACTCCCTCCGTCACACAAAAAAATCATATTTACTTTTGACACAATATTTTAGGAGAACTGATTAGGTAGGTAGGGGTGGCAAAATAGACCCGTAACCCGCGGGTCAAGAGGGTTGTCTATTGTTAAATGCGGGTGGGTATGAGTAAAATGGGTAACGGGTTAAATGAGTAATGAGTCAAATGGACAGTTAAAAAATATGGGTTGGACTGGTTGGATTTGTGGGTTGACTGTGGGTTTACCCATATGGGTTGGTATATAAACCCACGTGGGTCAATATATGGGTTGAAACCCGGGGGTTTACCCATATGGGTTGGTAAATAAACTCATATGGGTCAATATATGGGTTGAAACCCTTGGGTTTTACTAATATGTGTTGGTACATAAACCCATATGGGTTCATATGTGGGTTGAAATCTGCAGGCTTACCCATTTTCGACCTGTGAGTTAAATGATATTCAACCCGACCCATTTTGACCTGAACCATTTTTGACCCATTATAAAATGGGTTGAAATGGGTCATGCTCATATTTTTTATATACCCATTTTACCCAACCCATATTTGACCTTTCTGCCCATTTGTCACCCCTGGAGGCAGGGAATAGTTGTGACAAATTATGGATATTTTGGAAAAACAATGAGTTCACTGTTAAAGTTAAAGAGAACATTGTAAAATTTTAACAATATATTATTTGCAATTTTGGATAATTTTCAAATTATGACATTTTAGTTTGGACGGACGAAAATAGAAAATATGTCATTTTTTATGGGATAAAGGGAGTATTTATATGCTGAAATTTCAATTTCTTTAGAAATTTAATGGACATTCACATTCACATATGCATTTGATATTTTATAAAAAAAATATTTATTTTTATTATGTGTATTTACGTGTTTTTAAGTATACAAGGTTGTAAGTGAATACATTCAAGCTCCGTTTTATAGATACATTTTTATTATTTATATGTTTCCACTTGATGAATGTTGATGTTAGATGATAAATTTAACTTAATTTATGTTTGATTTGATGGAGCATGGAATAATTAGTACTTTGTTTCTCTATAATCGGCACACTTTCCATTTTTGGTAAGATTCATTCAATTTCATCCATTCATTCTACTTTTTACATTGTACATTCAATTTCATCCCTCATTTTTTTACCTAAATCCAAGCACCTAAACATGTGGTACCACTTATAGAGAAACGGAGGGAGTAAGTTGAGAAATCAATTTTAAAATGTAGGAGGCATGAAATAATACGGATAAAATGACAGGAGGCATGAAATGATAGGGTGTAGGTCAAATGATAATTTGACAAGTGTCCAATTAAAGTCACGCTTAAAAAGTCACACTTAACTGCATCCCCATTTTTCTCTCTTTATTTTTAATTATAAATGGGCACTTGTCAAATTATCATTTGACCCACAACTACCCATAATTAAAATTTCCACATACAAAATTTTCTTGGTCGAAATTAGATGGGTTTTAAGGTGGATTTGGGTATGGTCTTTTAAAGTTCAGATTTAATGAAATTAATTTAAATATTAAAAAAATTAAAAAATATACATCAAATAGAGTCCGTCTCTTGAAAGACGGTCTTTATATAAGTCATGTAAAGTTTAAAATGTAAATTAGGAAATGAAGATAAAATTCTGGGTTGCATGGATAGGGTTATAAACTTTATAACTACTACATGTTGCATAATAAAATTTTAATATTGTAACTAAAATATTTTATTATTCTAATTAAACCCCGTATTTCCATAAACTTATGGAAAGATGGTCTTTCCCAAGATTTTGCCCAAATAGAAGTAGTAAAACATCAAAACAAAACTCTCTCTATATATATCAAAATAAATACATTTAAACATACAAGTAAAATAAATATCAAATTAAAATATTCAAACATTGAATAAAAAATAAAATTAAAATTGTAGAACAGTAAATGAAAAACGCTACACGTATTAAAATAAAATATGTAAGCATCCAATAAAATGTACACATCAAATTATAATTGTTACACATCAAATGAAAACACTAAAAATACACATAAAAATTGAAATATATAACATCAAATTAAATTATTGAAAAATAAACATCAAACTAGAATAGTTATAAATCAAAATAAAAAAAATAAGAAACATATCAAATTAAAATAGTTAAACATCATATGAAGACACTAAAAATGTACATTAAAATATTTGAAACATCAAATAAAAAGAGTTTGTCTCTTGAAAGACAGTCTTTTCATAAGCCATGAAAGGACCAAGGTTTACAGTGCAAATTAGAAGAAATGAAGATATAATGTTCGGGTTGTATGAATCAGGTTATAAACTTTATAACTATTACATGTTGCATAATAAATTTTTAATATTGCAACCAAGACCTTTTACCTCTCATTATTCTAATTAAACCCCGTCCTTCCATAAGCCTATGAAAAGACTGTCTTTCCCAAAATTTTGCCAATTTTTTTTAAAAAATCAAATTAAAAACATTATATTATACATCATAATAGATAAACAATAAACCAATACACTGAAACACATAAAATAAAATAGATAAATACACATTAATTTTAAAACATCAAGAGTCACATCAAAATGTAGCACTGAAATCAAAAAAATAAATCATCAATATTGAAATTTTAAAAGCCAATTCACACTAATGAAACATCAAGATATACATTAAGCAAAAATTTAGTAGTAAAATTATGAAACATCAATAGTACTTTTTAAAATAAAATGTCAAAAAATTTACACATCAATCAAAGTGAAAATATAAAATTAAAATTAAGAATCAAGCTGTAAAATATCACAAACCAGTGTTAAAATTAGTGAAGTGTGAAAATTATAATATTTAAACACAAGATCTATAGTAAAAGATCAAGATTTAACTTTAAATTAGTAGAAAAAATGAGTTCTGGTAGTATAACATTACAAGGTATTTTTTAAACATCGGGTATTAAAATTAAAGCAACGAGCTTGGTGGTAAAAACTCGCACATTGCGCGAAAATGACAAAAAAAAAATTATCAGCAAATTTCTTCGACCCGGATTCTTGATCTACAAGATTCTTATGACCCGAAATAATTAATTCCCCAATTATATATGCCAAGCACCCCCAAAGTATGATATTTGGACCCAGATCCTTCCTTACTCTCCCAAAATTTTTAAAATTATATTTGGAACTCCATTTCTAATTGAAATTCATTATATTGTATATTAATCCTTGGTATTGTACAAGACTTTTTTCTTTGAAGATTACATAGAACCAACTGAATTACATTTAAACATCGTACCCTACAGGTAAGACTAATCTAGGAGAGACGCCACTTTTTAAGCCTTGAAATTTCATTCATTTGAATAAATGCAGATGCCCTCCGAAGAGCACCCAACTACCACTAATACGGTTCCACAACGCTGAATAATCCCTAACAAGAAAATTGCTCTAATATTCACAATGCTTACTGAGTGTGACTGCTACCATAGAGCATGGGCAGTGGTAGTTTTTTTATTGGTTTCTTAATGGTATGAAACCACTAAGAAACCACACAAGCCCACAACAGTGGTTTCTTATTAAAAACCCACCCCTTGGTTTCTTACTAAGAAACTGCAAGAAACCAAACACTCTTTCATCTGATGGGACCTCCTGGCACACTAATTTCACAATATGTTTATGTTTTCTTAATCTCACAATATGCTAAGTTCAAAATAAATTTTCAAAAAAAATTATATATTTTTGAAGAAAACCCAAATATGATATATTTAAAAACTCAAAAAATTAAAAATTAAATATTTTATTTTTAAAACGAAATTAAATTTTTTTAAATGTATTATTAAATTTCACTTTCAATTTATTTTGGATGGAAAAATGTATTTAAATTAAATTTTAATTTAAAATTAATGAGTAGGGAAGATAAAATTAAGTGGGGTCCATGAATAGTAAAGAAAGTGGCTTCTACCACCGTGGAAGAAAAAATGAAATGGTTTCCTAGTAGTTTCTTAGGATGAGATAGAAGAGATATATTAAGAGTAATAATGTATATAATTGCTTTTGGTTTCTTATAATTGTTAGACCTCTTTTTGATATAGAAATGGAGGATTAACCAATAAATCAAGATCCAATTCACGATATTATAAAAGACTTTGTCAATAGTTAAAACAAAAATATAGTGACATTGACAATACTGTATAATGTGATGGAACACTACTACAAATTAGAGTTATTGTAATACTTTACTTGCATCACTTATTTAAAATGTTATAATAGTTTATAAAATGTTACTTAAACTATTGAAAAGTGTTACATTATATCTAATGTAACATCGCCTAAGGTAATACTTGTAAAAGTGTTACAATAGGTTCAAAGTGTTACAATAGCATCTAAAGTAACACTTTTACAAGTATTACCTTAGGTGATGTTATATTAGATCTAACGTAACATTTTTAAAAATTTAGGTAGCACTATTCAATATTTATTTAACACTTTTCAAAAGTCTAAGTAACACTTTATAAGCTATTGTAACATTTTAAATAAGTATTACAAGGAAATGTTACATTAGCCTTAGTTTGTAGTAGTGAAAAAATCACTTAGTTTTTACTTCCTCTCCAAATCATCGGTCCATCTAATTACCTTTTTCTTATTTTGTGGGAAAATTTTACAATAACATGAATAATCAATCTCAATTAAGTATCAACAATCAAGGAAGTACTACTACGATACTTCATCTATCCCACATTTTGTTTCTAGCTTCGCATAGTCTTATTCTCCAGCTATAGCTAGTTATTCGGACTCCCTCCGTCCCAGGTAGATTTGCAAAAAAAAATATGTTTGACCGTTAATATTTTTACCTAAGTATAATAGATAAATAAAAAATTGATATTTAGAAACTACTTGTTACGAGGAATTGAACAATATCATATGCGATAATATTATTATTGATAAATTTATTCAAATATGCGGTCAAAATTTAATAGAGAATAGTGTTAAAAAATAAAAATGCAAATAGAGATGAGACAGAAGACGTACTGATATTCTTAGCATAAGAAGAAATTGACAACATGCCTACCCTTTGGATCGGATCATAGAACAGCCTTGTCCCGATTGAAGTAGAATTTGGCTAAAAAATGGAGATAGACTTTCCAAATGCAAGCAAAAAGGATTTCTAATACATTTATTTATTTTATATAAACAACTATTTTATTCCCTTTTAAAAAATATATTTTCATTTTAGAAAAGATTCCATTAATTATTAATGGAGAAAATATATCTCCCTCCGCCCAGGGGCGGAGCCAGAAAGAATTCATGGCGGGGGCTGATATACAAAGGGGGAAAATCGCCAATTTTGCCTATACTTGAGGGGGCTGGAAAATTTTTTAAAAAAAATTTACCCTGAAAATACCCGAAATTTTTTGTTTGGCGGGGGCTGGAGCCCCCTCCAGCCCCCACGTACCTCCGCCAGTGCCAACAAGCCACCACTAATCGCCACCTTCATCCACCACAACACACGACCACCGCCACATCTGGCCACCACAACCACCACCCCCAGCAACCACAACAACCAGTTCCGCCCACCCCTCCCATAAAACGCCCACATCCACTGCCACCACCTAGCACCGACGCCACCTCGTAACTCCGCTCCTCATCTCCACCACCGCTGCCCGAAGTTATCACCGCCTAATGTGCAACGGTGCAGTTGGATTAGTTAAAACTAGGGTTTATCCTCAGCCATCAAGGATCCACCTCGAGGACTACATTCATATCTAACCCAGTTCCGTCGCTGACGTTGCTGCCCAGCTTACCTCCACATCCGACACCTTCAACCTTCAGTTTTCGTCCTCATTGCTGGCGTAGCATGAGGTAGATTTTCCTGCCTCCGCCGTAGCGTGAGGGAGATGCGTTTCCTATAGTCAATAATCTCGTGATGATGTTGTTGTTGCCTCGGAGAAGGGAAGGAATGGAATTTGGTCTTGTTGTTGTTGTTGCCTCGGAGAAGGAAATAAATGGAATTTGGTCGACATACTTGTTGGTCAACGAAATTTGATCGACGGAAAGAAATGGATATAATTCGTGTTGCCTCGGAGAAGGAAAGAAATTTGGTCTTGTTGTTGTTGAAACGGCGGAGATGGACCGAAAGGGAAGGAGAAAGGGTAAGGAAAATTAGGGTTTAGATGTATTATAGACATTTTATATTTTTAATATTTTATTTTTTCAGAGGGGTAAAATAATATTTTTCACTGAATTCAGAGCTATATCTAGGAGAATTAGTACATTTGCACTTATACCTACTATTTCGAGTTATATTTACACTTCAAATTATTAAAAGGTTATATTTACACTTATATGAATTACTCCATATGTCCCATAATTTTTTGTCTATTTGTTTTTTCAAAGTCAAAATTTGTAAACTTTGACCCTAAATATCAATTTATATATCTATAATAAAAATATAATGTGAGATATTGTTAAATTCATCTTAAAGTGTATTTTCTAAATATCAATTTTTATGTGAAATTGTTGTATGTACCTGGAGATATTGATGGTCAAACATGATCATTGAAAATCGTGAAAAAGTAAATAGGCCAATAATATTGGGACGGAGGGAGTATATAGTATCATACGTGCACTTTT
>JAUOBV010373840.1:0-10663 GCA_032360425.1 Rubia occidens | reverse complement strand
TATAACCCGATTCATGCAACCCAAAAATTTTATCTTCATTTCTTCTAATTTACACTTTAAACCTTGGTCTTTCCATACCGTCTTTCAAGAAACAGACTCTTAAAAATATCTATGATTAAATATACTTATTAAAAAGCGTGAAAAAGTTAATAAGTGCGGACCGGGAGAGATTGGAGCGTAAAATGATAAGTGCGCTGAGTCAAGCACATATCCGATATAAGGGCTAGACTTTATCAAAATGGTTGCAGTCTGCTAAAAAGTAATTGCTCAGTCAAACGGGAAAATCCAGAAATATCACGTGAAAGATGAAATTCGCGTCTTCCTTGTACATATCGATCTCGTAACCAATGTGGCTGACAGTTGCGAATATCAAGGCTCCTTCATTTCCTTATTCTTGCCTTTTCTAGTTGGAACTTAAAACTTGGAAAAACTCAAGCCATATCTTTTTAACCAGTTCAGTTTAGTTTAAATTAGTCTACGTCAATTCCATTCATCTTACCTAAGTATATTATGACTTAGTTTAAATAATAAAACAACAAATCTTATTTTACACCGATTAATCGTTAGACAGAGTATTTTATAATTGGTGAAAACTAGTGAGGGTGATTTGATGTTTGTTTTTATTTGTTGCAACGAGATTCCTTTTAGTTTAAAAAAAGTTTTAAAGTGTAGAGAAAAACTCATATGAGACCGTCTCACCATAGTTTATGGTGAGACAAAGTAATAAATAAAGTTTTAAAAATTACATAATGTACCCCATGTTATTTTCCATCTTTATATAATTGTACTTAGACCCTCCGTCTCACAATAATAATGAGTGAGACCGTTTCACTCAAGTCTTTGTATAAAATGTATCGCAGTGTATAAACAATTATAATTTGACCATACAAAATTTTTTATTTTTTTTTATGATTGATCTAATCGTTAGTCGGTATAACAAAAAATACTTTTCTAGTAAATTTTTTTTATGATAGCTCCTGAAGAAAACATAACATTTGTTCTTGTTGTCCATGTGGAGACATGGAACACAGTTTAACTTTATTTAAAGTTTAATCTGAAAATTGTAAGTTGCAAAGCTTTGCTGCTAATTTCATAGTACTCCTCGTAGTTGTGTTTAGGGGACAGGTCAGCTGTTATTTTCTTCTAAAAAAATTGGTGTGCTAGCTGTCCAAATAAAATGCTCGCAGATTATTAATTATATTTATACATGTTTTTTCAAGTGATTTTGTACTGATTTAAATTATATTGAACTGAATCAAATTAAACTGAACTATATTAAATTCAAATATAGCAAAAAAATTACTAAAATAAAACAAATTAACTAATTTTATTTTAATCTAATCTAATCAACTTATTTATAATTTGGAAGGATAGGAACGTAGTGAATTCACATTGTTTGTTTTTAAAAAATCAACATAAATCTTAAATCAGATAGAAAATCTAGATCCAATTATACACAATTCCACTAAGCGCAGCTGTTTATTTGTGGTGGACTGTTTAAGATTCTTACTGGCTTTGCTTTGTTTAGTTCGAATGGAATGTCCCAACAGCTTTACTTTTCAGGGTATTCTATTCTTGCTTCTCTCTCTTTCGCCACGCCGTTCGCACGGTTAATTAGGCCAAATCAAAGCGAGGCTATCGTGGTAGTTTCAATACCAACAGATTTGTGAGTAGTATAACCTGTCGAACTTCCGCTTTCTTAGAGCATCTCCAATATTTTGAACGTCGGGTATTAAAAATAGAGAAAGACTCATATGAGACTGTGAAACAAAGTAATAAGTAAACTTTTAAAAATTACATAATGTACCTCATGTCATTTCTTATCTTTAAATAATTATATTTAGACCATCCGTCTCACCATAAGAATGAGTGAGACCGCCTCACTCAAATCTTTGTATTAAAAATAAGCTTTGCTAGTTATTTTTTTTATTAGGTGTCGATATAATATACAAATTGGAGATTTAATATTGAAACATTTTTTAATCAATAATAGCTTTATAAGTAACTGATTTCATTCATTTTAAATAAGACCTCGAATTTGATGATTGAGAAATCAAATTCCACTCAAAACTAACTTTGATTTTAGATGAGTAACTATATTAAACTAATTAATGCATGATAAACTAAGATTATGAAATGAGAATTCACACTATTTATAAATGTAAAGCAAATTAATTGTGTTTTGCTTTCTTCTTCAAATTAAAATGTGTGAAGAGAGTAAACAAAAGTTGAATGGATAGTATCTAATGATTCACTTTAAGATGACAATTTTGTAAAAATAAACAGAATTGGAAAGTGTGCTAACAAGAGTGTCGAAATGCGAAAGTTCTAACTGAGTTAAAGTTGAAAAATAAGAAGTCACTTTAACAAGGTTAAACAGTTGTTTTAAAAAACAGTAAAAGACCACTTTCAATAATCGATTCTGATGCGGAGTAGTATTAAAGTGCGAAAATGAAACTGAGGATCTTAGAATTTAAGATAATGAAACACAAAATGTATTTTTACACACACAAGTGACCGGTAAATAAAAATCTTAAACTGAAAGAAAAAAAGAGGAAAAGAGTGGGCCGTGCAAACAATGTGCCACCCGTGACCCTACAGATAAATGAATGTGAGTAACGTGGACGCTTTTAAACCACAGACACCGGCGACTTCAAGTCCTTTTCCCGAAAGGTCTGCACCATCTTTCTTCTGATTCTGAAAAGTGACAACAATAATTAAATACTCCACCTGTCTACATGTCTGTTCCAGCCGAGATCGCACTCTTGGTTTTTGTACGCTGTTCAAAATACATGTTTCATCATTGTTATATTTATCTACATATAGTAACGAGAAATAAGAATTTGATATTTAAAAAGTAATTCTTATGATGAATTGAACAATGTTATATACTCCCTATGTTTCTTTAACAATGTCACACTAGGTGTAGGTGCTTGGATTTAGGAGAAGAAAATGGGTGGATCAAATTAAATGTAGAATGTAAAAAGTAGAATGAGTGGATGAAATTGAAGGAATCTTACCAAACATGGAAATTGTGCCAATATAAAAGAAACAACTCAAAAAGGAAAGTGTGTCATTATTAAAGAAACGGAGGGAGTACAATAATAGGAAGTACTTTCTTTACTACGTCATCTCTATTTGCACTGATAATTATTCATTTAATTAAAATTAATTAATATAAAAAAGGAAAATTCAAATTCTAACTCCGTCCCCATTTATACTTTATAATTACTTTTGACTCGATCTTTTATGCAAAGTAATGTGGCACTCTTTTGTCACATGGACAGCTAAATTAACAATTAGGTGAAACATGTGAGGTTTAGTTGATATGACACTAATCATGAGAGTGTTTTAGATGAATTTTTCTTAGTATAAAAAAAATGAAAAGAGTAAAATTAGAAAGTTTATTGTGAGACAGACTAAAAAGGAAATAGAAAGTTTATTGTGAGATTATGGAATATATTATTTTAGAATTGTGTGATATTTTATAATCGTGTTAACATCTAATTTAATTTTATATATTTTTATCATTTGAATACGTACAATTAAAAGTATTACTGGATAAAAATAGTTCCCATCAATTTTAAAAGAGTCCGTCTCTTGAAAGACGGACTGTCTATGAGTCATGGAAATACCAAGGTTTAAAGTGCAAATTAGAAGAAATGAAGATAAAAAATTTGGGTTGCATGAATCAGGTTATGAACTTATAATTACCACACGTTGCACAATAAATTTTTAATATTGCAACTAAAACCTTTTACATTTTATTATTTTAGTTATACTCTGTCTTTCTATAAACCTATGGAAAGACGGTATTTTTCAAAATTTTGTCATTTTAAAAAGTCAGTTTTTATAGAAATGAAATTGAGACAGAGAAGTTCCACTACTTCTTGAAATTGATCAGGACTATTTTAAAATAGATGTGGGACAGATCAATAAACGCAATACGCAATAGGTGGCATTGTGTGGATGAATACTGGTGGAAGAATGACACCGAATATATTCAAGTTTGATTATTTGAACGCATTTCATTTCAGATCAAATAAACGTACGTAGTATTGCATACTCCCTCCGTCTCGGTTCAAACTGCATATTTTTTTGTCAACTTTCTCATACCATATTTGACCAACGATAACTTTATTATGTATAATAATAGTGTATTAAAATTTAATTTTTAAAAAATACATCATGCATAGAATCCAATGATATCCCACATAATGATATCTGTATCTATATACTAGTTAAAATTTATGGTTAAATGTATCTTGAGAAGGTTATCCAAAAAGTGTGCAACTTGAACTAGGACAGGGGGAGTACTTTACATGTGCATGTTTGGGCAGATACTGTAAATCGTGTAGGAAGAAGAACGACCCCAATCTATTCTCTTGTGATTCATACAACTTTTCAATTTATTCTTATGGTACAAATTAACCTTCACATTTCAAAGGGTCCTTCAAGTTGAGTCTCGGAGAAGGGTCGGAAATTTGGGATTTCGTAGAGCTTTATCAAGTGGGGTGATCTTATATATTTAGTCATTATGTGTGTAAAAATTTGACGTGAGATATATCTTTTAATACTCTCACTCACGTGCTAACATGAAAATACTCCATAATTCAATATTAGTAGGGCTGAAATTGCCGACTCGCGGGTCGGGACGGGTCAATTGTCCCGGCCCAAACTGATCCAAAATTTTGGGTCAAGTGAGTCGGGTTGGGTCGGATCGGGTTTAAAGTTTCATATTTTGGGTCGGGTCGGACTGAATTATGGTTCGACCCAAATCAAAAAATATATAAATAGTATTTTTAATAATTTATTTAAATAAAATACATTATTTTTAAATGTGATACTATTTAAATAATATTTAAAATTATGATTTACTTTTATATAATTTAAATAACAATATAATATAATATTTAATTATATATTATTCACTTAATAAAGAAAATACAGTTATTTTCATTTTACTTAGTAGGAATACTATTAATATTAATATTTAAATTTAAAATATAATTTTAATAAATTTATTTTTATAATTATAAATATATATTTAATATATAAATAAATATATTATTTATAATTAATAGTATTTTAGAAAAAATATTTGTATTTTATAAAAAAATTCAAGAATGTTAAACTTGTTTATGAAGTAAATTAATGGTGGATATCATGTATTAAATTAATTCTTTTTTAATAAAAAAGTTCAAGAAAATTAGGCAAAATTGTAAATGGGTCAAAACGGACCAATTTGGGTCAAAACCCGACCCGACCCATTTTGACCCAACCCGACCCATATGGGCCGGGTCAAAACGGGTCATGTCAGGTAATTTGAATACCCCTAAATATCAGAGTAAATTAAAAGGGATTCACTCATCGACCCAATAATCCAACCTGAGTTTTGTTCTGATACCATGTTAAATTTCAAGGTTTTTAGTTAAAGGAGCACAAAAGGTAAAAATTATACTCCCTCCATCCCAACAGTTTTGGTCTATCTAATTTTTCCAAGTCAAATTTAATAAACTTTGACCCTGAATATAAATTAATATATTTAGATAAAAACATCATGTGAAATATTGTTAGATTCACCCTAACATCTATTTTCTAAATATCAATTTTTTATGCAGAAATTTTACATGTTGCTAGAGATATTGATGGTCAAACATAATCATTGAAAACTGTGAAAAAATATAGGTCAAAATTGTTGGGAGAACAGATAATAAAGATATAAAGTACAAAGTACGTCTCTTGAAAGACGGTCTTTCCATGAGTCATGAAAAGACCAAGGTTTAAAGTGTAAATTAGAAGAAATGAAGATAAAAAATGTAGGTTGCATGAATCAGGTTATAAACTTTATAACTACTACATGTTGCACAATTTTTTTAGATATCGCAACTAAGACCTTTTACCTTTTATTATTATAATTAAACTCTGTCTTCCCATAAGTTTATGGAAAGATGATTTTTTCCCAAAACTTTGCCTAAATTATACTAATAAAGTTGAAAATTAAAATTTTAAGTTTGAAGGGAAAGTAGGACCCATGAGTTAGATTTGACAGGTATGATTTAATGATCAAATCTTATACTCCGTCTCATTATTAGTGGTACATTTACCTTTTTCAAAATCAGATTTGGTAGAATTTTACCATAAATATAAATTAATATGTAAACTAATGTGAGATATTGTTGAATTCATCTTAACATATATTTTCTAAATATCATTTTTTTGTGAAATTGGTACATGTAGTTAGAAATATTGATAGTCAAACATGATAATTGAACATCATGAAAAATAAATATGTCATTACTGCTAAAACAAGCGAGTACGGTACACATCGGGGATACAACAATTATCGTATCCCCATACTAATAGTAATAGTAAAATAATTCCACTTTTCAAGGAGTAATTTTAGGGATATCTACTAATATGAATTTAAGTTTAAAAAAACAGTACATCCTGGAGATACAATAAAGTATAACACCCCACAAACGGGTACATACAATCAGTTTTTTCATGTTATGGTTTACATTTTCATCATCAACCTATAGTGTCGGGACGACAAGACAAAGAGAGATTTTTCCGTTTACTTCAATACAATCTGCCATATATACACATTTATATATAAAATTTAATATAAATAAACAATAAATTAAGTAGTCAAATCAAATGAAATAATAAAAGCCATTTGTTAAATTAAACAATCAATCAGAATCTTCTGGTAACGGAAAATGCATGTACTAATGCAGAATTATTGCTAAAAAATATCATCACGCAGAGTTTTTGTGGTTGAATATTGATGAAGGTCGGTACTTCTTTGCTTTTAATAACTGCAGACTCTAACTCTTTGAATCTTCGACATGTTGATTCTGAATTCCAGTTTCGAAAAACCATTGTTAATTGAGGATCATAGATTCATAATGTTTGATGTGTTTAATTGACAGAAGAAGCTTGCTGCCTAGTTTCATTTATACCGACACAACACTTCAATCATAAGTACAGCTTCAGAGTACATGCGACCTCAATAATATACTGTATATAATAAATACGATACTTCCCATGTTTCATTATGTTTGACACACTTACCACTTTCGTATATTTTTCTAAGGTTGTCACTTTTCTTTTATGGCAAAAGGTGAAATATTCTCAACCACTTATTAAATTGTTAACTCTCTTCACTCAATTCTCCACACACATTTCGACTTACAAAAATAACAATGAGTGATGATAGGGAGAGTGAAAATTCATAGTGAAACTAATAGTGAATGATGTGGTTGCTAGTAAATGACTAAATGACTAATCACCTTCCATAAGAGTGCAATTAATTAGGGATACACTTGTCTTTTCAGTATTGCCACATCATTCACTATATTGTTTCACTCTAAATTTTCACTCTCTTTATCATTACTCTTAAAGGTAATATAATAAATTTCCATTAAATTTACCTGCATTTAGAATCTTCTAACCTGCATTTAGATTTTGTGAAATAATATAACAACGCTCGTCTGCTTATTCCTCTTCTTTGCCATCCGCCATCGCCACCGATCCAGTGCTCAATCAGAGATTTCAGACTCCGCGTCGAATATTAGAGGGTTTTTCGTCAGAGAGATGAAGGGTGGCTATGAATCAGAGTCGGAGTACATGGATTCTCCGTCGGTGACCAGCGTTTGCCAGCGGTCCAACGTTCGTCGGTGTCCATTATTCGCCGTCAGTTAGAAGGGTTCGTCTCTAACACGACATAGAGACGAAATGGTCATGAGACTAATTCACATAAAGCGGCGGTGACTAGTGGCGTTAGAAGGGTTTGCAAATATTCATGGTTCGTCAATTAGTCGGAAGTACCCTCTGGCGTTAGGAGGGTTCGCCGGCGGGTTTGTCAAATAGTCAGGGTGACTAATGTTAGGATGGGTTTGCTGGCGATTAGGCCAGATTCGTTACGTTCGGCAGATTTAGTCGAAAATATGCGATTTCCGTTACGGTGGTTGTAGGCTTTCAGCAGTTTGCGGATCGGGTTTTAGCTGCCGGTAGTACAATGGTTAGGGAAGCTGATTTGGGTTTCAATTGGGTCAAAATCGGGTCAGGGAATGCATTTATTAAAAGGATCAAATTTGTGTCTGGGACCATGTTCAAAACTTGAATTTAAATATTAAAAATCATATTAAAAATTTAGGAAAAAGTGCATTTATGCCCCCCAGTTCTTGTGTTTGTGCAGATATACCCCTGAGTTTTTTTTAAGGGCATTCATACTCCTGTCGTGGTCTGAAAAATTGTTCATTTTTGTGATTCCCGGATTTAATAGAAATAACCTTTTTAATTTTGGTCATTCCCGGATTCTGCGAAAAAGATCATTTCTATTGAATCTAGAAATGACCGAAATTGATCAATTTTTAGATCACGACAGGGGTACTCATGCACTTTAAAAAAACTCGGGGTATATTTGCCCATACACAAGAACTGGGGGTATGAATGAGTTTATTCCAAAAATTTATAACATCAAATAAAAATACTAAAAATCAAATAAACTTAGTTTAACATCAAATTTAAAATATTATAATATATATCAAATCCAAATAATTAAACATCGAATTCAAAACTAAACTAAAAAGATTAAATATCAAATAAAAAACTATACATATAAACTAAATATAGCTAAACATCAAATAAAATTATTAAAGATACACATAAAATAAGATGGTTAAACATATATGATAATGCGTATTCATGTCGGGCCTTAAATGCCTAGCATAGCCAGCCCAAGTTACTCTATTTTATTAACAATGTAATAACCTTTGGGCATTAACCATTGGGCCAGTCTAGGGAATAGTAGTTTAGTACATGCAACACAAGCAAAAAAAATGAAATTCTCTGCCTACCATCGTATATAAAGAAGAAAGTACTCAACTATTCATTTATATTTATATACACACTTCTGACTTGATCGTAGGAGACTCTTCCCCCTGGAAAACTCCGGGGGTTTTATTTTGCAGATTTCGGCCAAAGCAGCGGCACATATGGCGATGACAATTTGGGGCACATCAAGTTGGCACGCCCAGTGGGACCTTTTATTAGATATGTGTATTCCCTTGTTTATGTATGCTTCTACACACTGCGTAGAAGCGAACGAGTCAAAGCTAGAACCTTGGACGTCGGAGAGGAAGTGCAGTCACCTTACTGGGGAAGAAAGGGGGTGGGTGAAAGAAAGAAAATGCAGTTCGACCCCCAGTCCCTTCAAGTGCCGGGAATAAACCCCCGGAGGAAACCATGGACCAGATCCCAACAATGGCAATCCCGGAGGGGTCTCAGACTGAGGTTGATGTGCCCTCCAGACGAATGGAGGTTAGTGCTAAGCCTTGAGCTCCTGCTTCTCAAAGCTAGACGTATTAGTAACGAGAGGATGAGCCACAATTCACGGAGGTTTCAACAGATTCGTAGGTGGGAGTGGCTATATGCGCTGCTCGAACCACTCAAGGTGCGAATATTGCACCTTTCCCTTGTCCCAGCAAGATCTGGCATAGCTGACCCAAACCTTTCGATCTACTGGTTATTTATTAGGTGCGCTACTAAATCAAGCAGTCGGTGGTGCCCCACTCTCGATGCCTTTAACGGTGCAGCCAAGATTTTATCTACTGGCTACCCCAAGAGCATCTTACCCAACGAACATAGAGATAGGGGCTCGGGATCGACGTCAACCAAAGTTCCTCAATTTGGGTCAGACTTTGGTGTATTCGATGCCTACTTCAGCCCCTTATATCCCAAACGAGGTGTTCCCTCGCTCGAGAACCTAGCCAGTGGGGAGCTACCCAGGCTATGAAAGCAAGATTCATCCATGGCCCAGACCGGGAATCCCCCTGTACGACCTTCATCACCAAGGGTCGCAACAACTGTATCACAACTCTGTCATGGAGGGACCATGGGCTGAATACCTGGCCTTGAACTAGATGTACCAGATGCCCAATATGGATGCTTCCTTCCTATCAAGTCAATACAGAGACCCGCGAATGGGAGACAAGTCGAGTGACCCTTTTACGAGGGTGCTGGGTAGGTTGATTGGACCTTCGGGCCAAGTTAAAGCTTCCCTCTTCAGCTCTATAATCAATGAAACTCGATGGCCTAGAGATGTAAAATCACCCGAGGGGCTCCTCACATATAGCGGAGATACAACCCTCGTGAGTTCGTACAAACTTTCCTCAGTTTGATGAATTCGAGGGACTTCAACGAGCAGCTGACGTGCAAGCTGGTGGGAAGTTATCTTCGGGGAAAGGCTCAAGAATTGTTTAACAAGCTCAGAAAAAAATCGATGCATTCCTATAGAGATTCTAGAAGGGCCCTGCTGAGCCAATTTTTCCTAAAGAAAAGACTAACGAAAACCATTATCGAGCTCTATCAAAGTAAGCAGAGGCCCGGTGAATCAACGGAAGCATTCTATCATTGGTACATGATGTGCTCAAGTTATATATCATTCTAAACATATTTAAAATCTAATTTTGTAATAGATTAGACATTTAATTAGAGAGAAATTGATATTTTATCAATTAAGGGGTTAGGATGAATTCATATGTTTTATATCCTAATTTTTTAATTTATGTAGTGTTATGGATATTTTGGAAGTGATTGGGTTTGGAAGAGATTAAATGTTGAAGAAAAAAATGAAGAACTTGAAGATGAGAAGAAA
>JAUOBV010373730.1:0-10663 GCA_032360425.1 Rubia occidens | reverse complement strand
ATATCTAGGCTTATATTCACCATTGCATGTTTAGACGCTTGGAAATATCCCTCTTCTCTGTGGACGACCCCGACTTGTCACTAGCTACTTAGTTGCAGTTAGTAAGCATTTAGGGCTTATAAATTACATCTTTGAGAGGTACGGCGACAACCTCCCACTTGTCAGCGATGTTGCTCACACATGATGGCCAGGTTATATTTTGGATCGATGTGTATGTGCAACGCTTGGCTGACTAAAAAGATTAATTGAGTTGATTTCTATCAAACCATTTTCCATCTATTATAATATTTATGATCTGTGACAGCATGAATTTTTGGAGTCATAGCTAACAATGCTCGTTCAAGCCGTTCCCCAATTGAGATGAGCAATTTTTTATTAGATTTAAATTCCTTTTATTTTATTACTTATAATCTAATCTAATTTATTAATTTCATTAACTAGTGTGGATCCTTATTATTTAGATGATGACCGCCCACATAATACATTATGCAATATCATTCTGCACTTTTTTCGCACTTTGACCCAGATAAACTTTGGGTCAATTCCAATTCTTGTAAGTACTCCCTGTTACACATGTATTTTGTTTTTAATTACCTTTTTCTATATATGAATTTCATACATGCACTAGTCGGGAACTGGAGGCTGAACACCCTGACACCCAAGGGTTTTAAATTTTCTGGATGCTAAGGAATTCAGTGATGGGGATACGCTCTACTTCGAGCTGCTAAATGGTGTTAGGACTAGAGTTTTTAATGTTATCGTCCCTCTCCAGATATTAGTTGTTTAGCTTAGAATTGATATGAACATTTATTTCAAACAAATTAATTTGTATTTTGAACAATATTTATTTTTACATAATTTAATCATTAATATTTTTGTTTTAATATAGTTTTTTAAAGTTATTTTAATGTTATTGAATCCTTATATCGAACCTAACATATGAACAAAGTTTTAACATTAGGAACATTCACAAAACTAGAAAACACTTGTGTGTAATGAATAATTTATTTTAATCATTTTAAAACTAGCAAATTTTTGTGGCGACCAATTTTTTTTAAATAAATTCAAAATGTTGATCAACTAGCTGGTGGGCTAACATTGTAAGGCCCATATAAACGTGAAATGTCGGTCATGTGTTTACACCTTTTTTCCTAAACCAATATTGGTACAACGTCGTACCATGCGAGGCAGAGTCATAAGTGTCCTAAACAACGTCTTTCCAAAACAGGTATAAATATGGGGACCCTGACAATCAGTTCAAACTTCTCCTCACAAGTTTCCCGTGAATTCCAACAGTCTCCCCTATCTCCTCTCTTCTCTCTTGTCAAAGGTATGGTTTTTCTACTTTCTAGCACCTAATTTTTGTAATTGTTACTTTACATTGTTGGATATGTGGTATGTGAATGTATTTTATTTCTTGGTTTTCTAGTTTTTACCCGGATTTTTTAGAGTGTGAAATTTCCTTGAGTGTAAACGTGGGTATTATGTTTTGGTATGTCCCCAAAGAGATTTGGTTTAATTTTTTGTTAACGCTTCAATTTTCCTGGTTCATGTGTTTCTTCCCATAGCTGTCTTTGATACATGTGACGTCGTTAAATTGTCTGTTACAAATTGCTTTATGCGATTAGCGTGCCACATCATACATTCTTATTTCTAGTAGCATGTTCTTCAGTATGAGACATCGCACCTGTGTCGGTCTGACCTTCAGTTCAACCGACTTTTTTTACCGATGATGCATATTGGTATTTTAGTTTACTTTGAAATTGCATATGCGACCTCGATTCTGTGTTGTTCATGTGTTCGGTTATGCCGACTACTGAGCGAGGTCGCTGGTACTTGTCGACCAAACCACTGCTTTGGACCGACATATACCTGCGACGATTGAGCGACATCGCACTGTGCATTTCCTAAGCTAGTTTGCTCATAACATTTTCCTTTTTTTATTCAGAACTAATGGCTAACGAAAGATCCTTAAGTTTCCCCTTTTTCTAGTTCTTTTAACATTTTACATATATATTTACTAACACATCTTCACACTTTATAACAACTAATATATATGTTTATTTTCATACAGTTTTTCGTACAACGTAGCAACCCAAAGCCTATTGTCTTTGACCTTTAACAACATACAATGGCTGCTGATAGCCAACAATTCCACTGCACTCTGAAGCAGTAGAATTTTGGGAAAACCCCAACTTTGGTAAGACATTTAAAATTAATATTATTTTTTCTAACTATTTATATATATATATATATATATATATCTGATGAAATATCTAATGAATTTGTTTGTGACTTAGTACATCCCGAGGGACATTGTACCACTCCCGCTGAATGACAAGACCCCCGTTGTGCTAAAATGCTACAGGGCAGGGTGACGCATGAACTACTCTGGGGTGAAAAGATCAAGGCCCTGTCTCGAAAAGGTTTTTGTAAGTTCCTTTTTAGAAACCACCTAAGCATTGGGGAAAACTTGTTCTTCGAGGTCATAGAAGCTGGGATGATTTCCTTTAAGGTCATCGTAATGCGAGCTGATTAAGTTGCAATTTCTGTTCTGTTGGAACTAAAACAATTATTAATCGAATTCAAGCAATAATTCTAAGGATATTGTTAGAAACATTGTTGACCGTATGTGCGATTTGATATGTGCATGAGTTTAAAAATCATTTTCAACTGTAGCATTCAACAACATTTTCTACAATCATTCTAAAAACCATTGAACAAATACTTTTGTAGACCTATCTTTTACATAACTGCGACGTCAATCATCCATAGGCGGGCATTTTTAAACAACATATGGGATATCACACACTATTCGGTAGGACTATTTACTTTGTTTCTTTAACATTTTACTTTGGTTAATATAATAACCGAGGTAAAAACTATATTATTTACCTCGGTTCTTTTTTAATAAAGGTAAGAATTATTATTTACCGTGAAATAAAAATAACCCAGCTAAAAGAACTTTTTACTTCTTTATTTGACCTAAACCAAAAAAATGAGGTAAAACAGGCGAAGTAATAGGTCAATTTTCTTTTAATGAAACCTTTTGATAATATAAAGTGCAAATATAACCCCATATATTTATTGTAAGTGCAAACATGCCCATTCTAGTGGATTTAGGCTTGAATTGGGTGAAAAGTCAATTTTACCCCTCTAAAGAGTAAAAAACAAAAACAAAATAAATTTACAATTTGACCCCTATTTTGAACCCTATACAAAACCCTAATTACTTCTACTCCCTAACGCGCACCCTTTATCCCTCTGTTTTCCTCCTCCGCCGCACATTCTGCTAATCTCCATTACAACACTAGTACTTCTAGATTCCCTACTGCCCTTCTTGAGTGCCAGCACCACTGGCACTATGGTGAGAGGTACGATCTGTGGAGGAGGCATCGTTCACTAGAGACGGAGGAGGCACTGTTCAATAGAGGCGGAGGAGGCATCGTTCAGAAGAGGTAAAGGAGGCGTCATTTGGAGAACCGCAACTAGGACGAGAGGCAGATGAGGCAACGTTCGGAGGTAGAGGAGGCATTTGTTGGAGGACCGTGACAAGGGCTAGGAGGTATCATTTGGGAAGGCGGAGAAGGCACCATTCAGAGAAAGCAAAGGTGGCGCCATTTGGAGGACCGCGACATGGGCGGAGGAGGTGCCACTGCAGATCTACTGGACTGCAATTTTCTTCTTGGGGCCGGAAGTGGCAGGGCGGCGGCCAGGTGAGGGCGGTGAGAGAAAAATTGTATTATCACTTTTAGGTTTTAGGCCAAATGTCACTTCAGTCTTTTTATGTGCAGTCAACACTGGAAATGGTTCCTGAGGGTTATATTGACACTTTCATCAACTAATTAGGTTTTTTTTGCACTAAAAGTTATTTGGGGGTTATATTGGAGCTTACTCAAATAGGGAGAGTTATATTGATATATATCCCCAGTATATTTTCATGGTAAAGATTTGGGTTACTTGGTGAGATATGTTAAATTTGAAGGTATCTTGGGCTTCTATCTTGAAATCAATTGACAGTGGAGGTGATCCAAAACCTTATATGTGAGTCATTACCTATGTAAGAAGCAGATGTGGGATATATTTTTTGACACGCTCCTATAAGAATCTTAGAAGATCTGCAAGGTTTATTCAGTAAAACCAACTCAAATATGAGCTTCTAATATCATGAACACAGATTAGAGAAAAAAGAAAGCTGGGGAAGAAGAGAGCTTCCCAATTGATGCCTCTCTCCTCTCTATTCCATGCTTTATACATCAATTAAACCATCTAAACAATTGTGAGTTAGTTACAACTATTTTCAGCTCAATGCCTATAGCATGAAAATTGAGCTTTCTAGCTCAGAAGTTAATCAACTCCTATAACTGCTTGTGCTTACTTGTTTCCTTAGTTAATGTCCAATTCCAGTAATAACCTTGGGCCAATTACGATATCATGAAAATATCTACTGCTAACTTTGAGCTTGTCCCCAAGCTCAAGCTTGAAAGACTGGAAATCGATTGTGTATAACATCTGAATCCTCCCAATAATCCTCCTCTATGGGATGGTCCTTCCATTCAATAAACCACAGAGTAAAATGTTCCCCTGACCTCTCAGTCATTATTATATGCAAGATTATATGAGGTTACAGTGTAAGAGTATCACCATCTGGAAGATCAATAACTAAAGATCTCCCATTTTGCAAGAAAACTGTATACTTTTTAAATAAATAAACATGGAAAACAGGATGAATTCTGCTTGTTTGAGGCAGCTGCAATTGATAGTCCACTTATCCAATTCTTTTAACCACTAAGTAAGGTCCAAAGAACTTAGGAGAAAATTTCACATTCCTATTGTCTTGCAAGGATGGCTGCTTATAAGTATATGCACTTTTAAAAGAACCAGATCAATGTCTCTCAATTCTTTTAAGGTCAACAATAATTTTTCATTCTCTCATGTGCCTTGTTCAAATACTGCTGAAGATTTTGATTAATAGAATCCCTAAATTGAAGTAAATCATTTGCAGCTGGAATAAAAGAGTCATTCAGTAGTCCCAATGGTAAGTGCAAGGGTTTAACTCCAAACAATGCCTCATATGGAGTCATCCTTATCCTGACATGATAACATGTGTTTTACCACCTTTCTGCCAAACTGAGCCAATTTTTTCATGTTGCGGGATGATCACCACAGAAACATCTAAGATAACACTCCAAAACCTGATTCACTCTTTCAGTTTGGCCATCTGTTTGAGGGTGATAAGTTGTACTATACTACAATTTAACTCCCATTTTAGTAAAAACCTTTCCAAAAGTTACTAGTGAAAAGCTTATCCCTATCACTAGTAATAGTATCTTGACATCCATGCAGCTTGAACACTTCATCCATGAATACACAAGCTACTTGTTTGGCTATAAAAGGATACAACCATCACAGTATCAAATCCTAGTGAGTTAGGAAGTTTTTCTATGAAATCCATAGTTATTTTCCTCTAAGGTTGTGTTGGTACTGGTAATGGTTGCAACAATCCTAGGTTTCTACAATGCTCTACTTAAATACTTTGGAAAATGACATAGTTTCTCACAAACTCCAGAACATTGTTTTTATGTTAGGCCGTGAAATAAGTCTTCTGATTGTAGAATTTTTCCCTGAATGACCACCCACGGTTGAATAATGCATGGACTGCAAAATATGCTTCCTTATGTCACCATTGCTTCCCAGTAAATATTTTTATGTCACTTAAGAATCCCGTTAACATAACTACACTCATTGTTTGCTTCAGTATTGACAACAACAGCTGCAATCAACTGTTGCGCAGCTTCATCCCTATCATAGATATCCTCTAATTTTTGTATCCATGTTGGAATCAAGGAAGTGGTGTACATTTCCTCTCTGCAGCAGATTATGGAAATATCATTTTCTTTACTACTGATCAAGCAATCTTCAGAATCTGTAGTACTGCTCTCATCAATCTCATTAGGCTCCTGAAATAACTGATCAGAACCAATGGCAGAGTTGTGCTGAATTACATCATCTTGAGCTATTGGATCACCCTCCTCATCTGGTTTAATAGCTCTCTTTGTGAAAAAACTAAGAAGATCAATATCTTCATCCAAAGAATCTCCTTCCTAATCCCAAAGAACTTTGTTAACAGTAGAATGCTCCATTTTTTCCTGTTTATCTTCTGATTAGAAGTCTTTCCCAGTTGATTCTGGTCTTCTTGACAGAGCATCAGCCACAATGTTAGACTTACAAGATTTATATTGGATTTCAAAACTCAAACCCAACAGTTTAGTGATCCACTTATGTTGGATTGCACTATGCAGTTTCTGTTCTAGGAAGAATTTGAGACTTTGATTGTATGTCCAGATGATAAATACCTCTATTTTCAACTTCCATTACAATTGCCAACAACTCCTTCTCATAGGTAGAAAATCCCTTGTTTCCATTGCAAAAATATTTGCTTAGAAATGATACTGGTCTGCCCTCCTGTAATAGCACTGCCCCCATACCATTGATGCGAGCATCAGTTTCTATCACAAAGGGCTTTTGAAAATCTAACATTCTAAGGATAGGTGCAGTGGTTAACTTTTTTTCATCTTATTGAAAGCATCGGTAGCATCTTCAGTCCATTTGAAAGAATCTTAGGCGAAATAGGTAAATAATATTACGTCCTCCCAAATGGGAACTGCAAACGGGAGCCTACGTTGGTCGGCCGCCTACTACAAAATGTTCACAACCTCCAAAAGTGAGTCCCAAATGAAACAAACCAAGTGAAACAAACTAGAATGGAACAAATAAAACAAATGAAACACCACTAAGGCCAGGGGACATTCCCCCTGGATCGTTAGCTACTAGTACTGCTTCTACCTCAAACATCGAGGCATTCAAAGGTGGAATTCTCAAGAAGTGGATCTCATCCAAAGTGGTATTCATCCATGTCTAACCTATCATCCATGTCTAACCTGCTCATCCAAAAGTACACACATATACTCCATTCCTGAAATAAGCCGAGTGTAATATCCAAGAATTACTCCATGCTAAGAAAACCTCTCAACTCTTTCAAATTCTTAAGTAGTGGTCAATTTTTATGCTATTGATCTTCTATTCATCAACCTTTACACCTTTTTCAGAAATGATATGGCTTAAACACTTCACTCTTTTCACTGCAAACACACATTTTGTCTCTTTTACAAAAAGTTGGCTAGATCTTATGAGTGCTAAAACTTTTGTGCCATGATGAAATGTTTAACAATATTGTTGCAATACACAAGAATATTCTCAAAAAAGACTAAAACAAGTTTCCTCAAGAAAGGTTGAAGCACCTTGTTCATCAAAGTCAAAAAAAGTAGCAGGTACATTTGTAAGTCCAAATGGCATTATAAGAAATTCAAAATGGCCATAGTGAGTTTGGAATGTTGTTTTGTGTACATCCTCCACATGCAATTTGATATATTGATATCCAAACCTCAAATCCAGCTTGGTAAAGAGAGTAGCTCCATTAAGTTGATCCAAAAGCTAATTAATGACGGGAATTGGAAATCAGTCTTTCACGGTGATCTTATTTAACTTCATGTAATCAATACACATCCTCCATGAGTTATCTTATTTTTAACAAGTAAAATAGGTGGAAAAAAGGGTTGTACTCTCATGTACCACCTTGTTATTAATTATTTCCTAAACTTGCTTTCCTATCACATCCTTGTGTGAGTGAGGATACATGTAAGGTTTAAGTTCAAAAGGATTAGATTCAGATTTTAACAGTATTTGATGATATGCTTCTCTTTAAGGAGGTAAAAATTGTGGCATCTTAAAAATACCAGAGAAGTTAAAAAAATCCTGGTGGAGTTCTGCAGGAACTGATGTCAAATTCGCATCAGTGACTTCAGTTTCTAATCTCTTAGCTTTCTGTGCAATCCCGCAGTCCATTTCTTCTTCACTTGCACTGACCAGATAAGAAAACATAGCTTTCCTCTTTATGTATTCTGAAATCTCTCTCACCTCATATCCCCTTAACAACTGCAAACTAGTCAAATCACTATTGACATACAATATAAATTGTGAACCTGAATCACTGATAGCCACATCTTCTGATCTGAAATCTAATGCTATAGGACTGAGATGTTGCATCCAGTCCACCCCTAAAATAGCATCTACTCCACCCAAATGGCAGGATTTTGAAATTATAAGTGAACTGATGATCTTGAATCCTCCATGGAACCTCAGGACAATGAGTATTTCCAATAACTTTGCTTCCTTCAGCTATGGTGACTGTGAAAGGTTTGATATCTATTCTCTTAAGGTTCATCCTTTTTACTACCCATGGATTCCGTAAAACTATATGTGCTTCCATTATCTTACAGCATGGAAATCCTAAAATCTATTGTATAATCATACAATTTGATGGTGTTAGCCCTTGAATCTCCCCTGATAGTATTTAGTCCTACCTATTCCTCATCCTCAATTTGCCAAATACTGTCGCATTCCATATCTGCTATGATTATGCTTTCCTCCTCACTGAGATTAGGACTATAAGGGATTTGATGAACCTTTCTATATTTACAGACTTGGCAAGAACTGAATTTGTCACCACACTTAAAGTATAGTTGGTTTTCTCTTCTAAACTTCAACTCCTGTGGACTGATCCTCTAAAACCCCTCATTCACTTTTTCCCACGGGTGAAGGTCTACTATAACTCTTCTCTTTGTCATTTCTCCCCACAATTGGATTTGTTCCACTATTAACCACTCATCTAGACTTCTTATGAATCATTTCCTAGTTAAGCTCCTGCAATAGTGTCACTTTCACTGCCACTTGTAAAGTGTTTGGTTTAAAAAAATTTACCATAGGTTTCAGTTCCTCTTTCAAGCCACTAAAAATAATGTTCAGGTAAGCAGGGATTATTATTTAGTAACATTGATTTCACATCTTCAGAGACTTCTTGATATTCTCTAACATAATTCTTTTGATAGAGTTTGTTAAACTCTTAAATTTCATCTCTAATACTAGCTTCTGAAAATATTTTGAGTACAGCTTGGCATAATTCCCTCTAATTAGTCAAATTACTGATCCTTCTCTCAAAATGAAACCATATTTCAGCCCTTCCCTCCAAGTAAACCTCTACTGCCTCAATTCTATCCTTCATTGGCACCTGAAAGAAGTTTAAAAACTTTTCACAACATCTATTCCAATCCTTAGGTTTGTTTACAGAAAATGAAATCAATTCTATCTTAGATTGTAAATTGCCATAGTTTCTACCTACAACTTTTCTCAAGTTTTTAGTTTGCAGATCATTATGAGCCCTTGTCCCCAGGCCATTTTTCATTGTAACATAAGGCTTATGCACATTCTCAGAAGAGAGTTCAGATAATACCTCAATTGGAAATATGAGCAATGCAGTAGAAACTGTAACACGATCCCTTGGATTTCCTCTAGGATTTTCACTCTGGCTAGCAGTTACCAGAGATTTTCTGGAAGTCTCAACTTGACCCGGTGTCACTGCAGATTCCTTCTCTTGTGAAGCTTGCATACTTCTTAGAATTTATTGGATTTGTTGATTGTTGTCAGCACTCTGCTTGATTTGTTGTTTATTGGATTTATTCTGCTTTGCAAACTCCACTTAAACCTTATGCAGTGATAAGTCCACGTTGAGCTCTGCACTTTGTTTTTTCATCTTCTGAAACATCTCTGCTACTTTATTTCCAGATCCTTGACATGAATTTTCAAGGTCTTCATATGGGTGCTCTCCATCATTATAGTCGATGACTCAACTGCTCTGATACCAAATGTAAGGATCTTAAAATATCTGTAAGGTTTATTCAGTAAAATCAGCTCATATATGAGCTTCAAATCTCATGAACATATATTACAGAAAGAAAGGAAGATGGGGGAAGAAGAGAGTTTCACAATTGATCAGTTCTTAACCGATGCCTCTCTCTTGTCTATTCCATGCTTTATACATCAATTAAACAAGCTAAGCAGTTAGGAAATAGTTACAACTGTTTTTAGCTCAGTCCCTAAAGTATGAAAACTAAGTTTTCCTGCTCAGAAATTAATCAGCTCGGTTAACTGCTTGTGCTTGCTTATTGCCTCAGTTTAACGCCAAATTCCCCTAATAACCTTGGACTAGTTCTGATATAATGACAGCTCCTTACCTGCCAACGTGAAAATACTCCACGACCCAATATCAGGGAAAATCAAAGGGGATCCACACATCAGCCCAATAAATCAACTTTGGCTCTGATACCATATTAGTATCATGGACTCCTATCATAAAACAAATTGGTACTATGTAGGGGTAACACATAATCTTATATATTGAGTTATAATTCTGTCAAAGAAATTGGTGTGGGATATCTTTCAACATGCCCCCACGTGCCAACGTGAAAACACTCCACGACCCAATATCGTTCCAAATTATAAAGGGATCCACACGCCGACTAAATAACCCAACTGGGAGGCCGTCACCGTACCTCTCAAAGATGATATTTATAGCTCTAAATGTGTGCTAACTACAATTAAGTAGCTAGAGGCAAGTTGGGGCCGTCCACAGAGACAGGGGTTATCCTGAAGCGTTTGCTCATAAAACAGAGACTATTACGCTAGATATATAGACATATATATATATATATATATATATATATATATATATATATATAAAAGCACATCAACATGGAGTGGTTTGAGT
>JAUOBV010373620.1:0-10663 GCA_032360425.1 Rubia occidens | reverse complement strand
GTTATGACGAATCCAACGCCATCACATACGATAATATTATAGTTTATATATCTATTCAAATATGCGGTCAAAGTTGGACAGTTAATAGTGACATAAAGTGAAGTGTGCAGTTTAACCTGGGACAGATGGAGTACTAAAAATGCTTACCAATTGCTCCCAATAGTGAATTTAGCCTAGATTAGCAAAACCCATAACAAAAGCATAAGAATCCATGGAAACATTGAAGACATGATGAAAAGGTAATAAAAACTAGGGTTTCTTTAGAGACAAAATCGGATGGAAGAAAGTTGGGGAAGAAAGGGTTGAAAAAGGCTTTTTATAGCCCAACCCGTTTCTAACGCTGCGGGTAGCCTGCGGGCCGTAATGAAGGCACTGGCCGCTTTTGCTGTCCGGCTGACCGGGAGCGTGCGGTTAACGCTCCATGCACGCACCATGCATACGGTTTTTGTCTGGGCCGCACGCGGTTAAGCGCTAGCGCAATCCTTCACCCGGCCCGCCGGCGGGGCGATCTTTGCGTCGCTATGGATGAACCGTTGATCCGTTTCGAGAGTTCTTGTGGTCAATTTTATAGTACTCGAGAAGATAAATCCAATGGTGCCACCTTCAGAGGCTGGTTCTTGTCGGATCATTTCCATAACTTTGGTTTGAACTCCCGGATCACAATTTCATCCACTTCATTGTGTTCCTTCTTCGACCCTTTTGTCTTCTACCACGTTTTTACTCGTGGCCTTCAATCTTCTACCATCCTTACGAATGTCCTTCAATAAAATACTCCTAAGTGCTTACGAGCAATCTACAAATTAAGCTTATAAAAAGAAATCTAGATGCTCGTAAGGACCAAAAATCCATTAGACTCAACTAGGTTACAAAATGAAGGATTTAGGTACGAAAACCAAAAATGGTTATCTAAACCCTTATGATGTAAACCTACCTAAATCCAGCAATCTTCCATAAAAAGATAACAAAAGAGATGTTAAATGCTTCGAAAAATACATGCATTTGACGTCTCATCAGTTACTTAAATCTAGAAGACCAAAAGCTCCTATATATAGAAGTAGGGTATTGGGCCTAAAAATAAGTCCAAAAGTGGCCAAAAACTCTAGCAGCCGCCACTGGTGTAGGGGGTGCCTCGTGCCGAGGCCCGTACCTTATGCTAGAAATTAAGATTTCCCGTGTTACTTGGCATGGTCCATGCTGAGCTCTGGCACGAGGCCCCTCGAGCTGATTTAGGCCCAAGAAGTCTTGGTCCGTGCCATGCATATTTTTACGTGCCCTATTGGCCATAACCTTGTTTTGCTTAGTACCTCAGTATGCCCTACATCATTCCTCACACCCCGTAGGCTTTTCTTGACATTTGTGACTTAAAACGGCGTGTGATGTGTAAAAGGGAACATCTAACCCATATACTTGACCAATATTTGAGTGAAAAGAGGGGGCCTTGTGCCGGATTTTGGCACGGCTCATGCCAGGTGATACAAGCCGTGCCAAGGCCCTCTAGCATAGGCCGTGCCCATAGGTGCGGGTTGTGCTAGCTTTTGCTCCATGCCAAACATGTGCTATCTGTGTTGGCTGTGGCTAGTTTGCATGACCAATTTTTTTTCTCTGCTACAGGTGAACCGTTGGTATGATTTGGGAGTTTTTGTAGTCAATTTTAAGCGCTTGAGAATAAGAATTTCATAATGCACCCTCAAGTGCTGATTATTCTCTAATTTTTTTCATAACTCCGTGCAACCTCGAACAACAATCCCTCCACTTGTTCTTTGACCTTTTTAAACTTTCACTCCATCTTTGTTGGTTCCAATTCCTTCTACTACCATGATTTTAAGTTTGTAGCCTTCGATCTACTACCATCCTTGTGAATTCCCTTTGATATCTTATACCCTTCTAGCAAATAGACTTCCAATATCTACTACTGCACTCGCAGATGGCCTTCCACCAAAAGAAAATATTAAAGCACTCACGGTAATAATACTAATGAGATCAAAGAAGAAGATCTAGGTGCCTGTGAATACAAAGTTTCCATTAGACTCAATTAAGTCTACAAAATGTAGAATTTTGACAAGAGAACCAAAAGTGGTTGTCTAAACCCTCTGTCGTGCAAACATAACTAAAGCTTGCAATCAACCAAAAAAAACATGACAATAAATGTGTTAAATGCATCAAATAAGGCATGCATAATTATGCACATTAATCCTGCCACACTGAATCCTTTACTCGTCCTCGATTAAACAAAAATGAGAAAAGATCTTAGTGAAGTGTAGCATGCAAACAGAAACTAACCAATACATTCAACTTATTCCCAAGATACCCTAGTTTCCCCAAAGAAGTAAGAATCTCACAACTCTCACACTCTCTGAAGTCTCTAAAGTAACCTAACATATCCAAAATATTATGAAGAAAAAGGTAAGCATAGAAGATAAGTGTTGAACTAGCTTACTCCCCCAAAGAAACTGCCAAATAAAATCCAAGAGATTTTGATGAAGAAACCGCCAAAGATGGCCTAAACTTGTTGAAGTTCCATTTCAATTTTCTCTCAATTTCTCTCATTTTACCTTGGAGCCCTTTCGGGTTTTCATCCTAGCATTCACACATGTTGAGCTCACCATCTCACCTATTTCCACACAGCCTCTCATTTCTGCCTAAGTTTTTCAACCTAGCCTAGCCTCTCATTTTTACCTAGGCCTTTTGACATATCCGGGCTTTCCTTCCCATTTTTACCTAAGTTGGCCTTTTGGGTTTTCAACTTAGCTGGGTATATATATTTATTATAATTTTTTTCTTTTCAAAATGCTATTTAATGGAGCTATGAGCTACGTAGAAACAACCAAGAATCATATGTCAAGGGAAGGAAATAGGAGAGCACTCACAATGAAAAATGAACACTAAAATCTATCCTTGGTGGCACAATCATTGAATTTAATGAACATACTACCATCACCCCAATAAACTACCCATAGCATCTAATAAAGTAAGTTCTATCTCAACCACTATCATGCACTAAAAATAGAATAAATAATTGAGACACATTAGAGGGTTAGCTCTTAGGTTTTTGATATGTGTGTTTAAGGGCTTTGAGGGTAGGTGGGGTTGGATGGTATTTTGGTGGTGGTAGGGAAGAAATGGTCATTGGGATGTAGGAAGGTAAGTGAGCTTCATGGGTTGTGTACTTATATACGCCCCATGAATTTGGGGTTTGGTTCTCCTTCTTGTCCACCATTTTGAGCATCACAAAACATGTACATCTACATGGTCCATGAGTTGGACTCCCATTTTCTATTTCTCCTAAAAAACACGTGTTTCCTACAAAACAAACATGTACACCTAGTGTAGTAGTGTTCCAAAACAAAAAACAAAAATAGGAAAACATACCAAAAATATTGAACATCTACAACAAATTGAATGGTACATCTTTCTTCCCCTACACTTATAACACACACATTCCTTTAATAAGAACATGATATGAAAAAAGGGAGGTAAACAAAATTATAGGCAATCACAACTTCCCAATGCATTGTTCCCACCTCAATATCCTCAAATCTACCCCAAACATGCAACTCAAAAGAAGTCACTGTGAATCCACACTAAATAAGTGTCAATCAACATCCACACAAAGAAACAACTAGTGTGTGGTCCTAGGTTGTGTATTTGGTGGTGGTTTAAGTGGTGAAATGTAGTGGTGTCTAACGGTTTAGAGTAAGAATGGGAGGAAAATGTAAGAAACTTATTTTTTTCAAAGAAAAACAAACTAATATAATTTTTTAAAGCTCAGGTTACCTCCCAAAAAGCTCCATATATTTAAGGTCATCGGCACGACCCTAATGTTATCCATATGGTGCGGGGTTGTATCCCATCACCATAGGCAACAAAAAATGGAGTGCTGGGGGTAACAATATTCAAAGAGGAAGATATTGTAGAGGAGGAGTCAACATTAGAGGAAATAGGTGGTTTGAAAGGTTAGCGTATTTAATTGGCTTCTCTATGGTTTCCTCTAAGGGTTCCAAAAATGGGGGGAGTTGGTTCTATAGGTGGAGGTTGGGGAAAAATTATGTAATATAAAATAATTAAGTATTAATCACCCTTTCCTCATCTTCTTCACTGTCAACAAACCACTCATCATCCCCTTTGGATTCATCTACCAAAATCTCAGCTTCAACTAGGGATGGTTCATTTTTGAAATATTAGGTTTCTAGTTTGCTCATCCTTTCAATCAAATGACTTACTTGCCCGTCAACTTTCTTAATGCTTGGGAATAGTTGATTTCCCAAATCTCTAACGTCGCTATGCAATTGTGATTGGAGTAACTCACTACTCTTAGTCAAATTAACTATAGCTTGCAAAATTTCTCTATTATCCGATTTGGGAACTAATCCTAGGGATTGGTTTTTGGGGCAAATTATAAGTTGGTGAATTTCAACTATCAAACCTTGGTTTCTCGATTAATTTCCATACCAAAAATTCGAGTTACCACAAAACCATAAATTTGGAGAATCGTGGTATAGGTACATGTCCTACAAATTTCTGCCCACATTTTTTTCCCAAATAAAAACACAAACAAAGTTCGTAATTGTAGTGCAAGGATCCTCGATTTAAACCAAGAAATCAAGCAATACCTAGTCTGGAAAATAAAAAATAAACAAAAGACTAGCATTATCTACTCAACTAACATGTTATGCAAGTTAACTATTCGACCGTTAAACTAACATCCCCGGCAGCAATGTCAAAATTTGACTTTCCCCTTCCTGAGGTTTCTAATAAATGACCTTTTCATGGGAGATATACTAACTTGAGAGGGGACCATGAGTTAAAGATAGAATTTTTAATGTTGCTCCCATTCGTACTACTGTACTACCAAGAATGGTAAATAGCGGCAAGTACCGGGGTCATCCACAGAGATGTCAGGAATCTAATAATCTACTACACATAACCATGATCAGATTGTCAATTCGAACAAGTGTCAGGAATAAATAGTGTTGTGAAAATAACCATTGGGGGGAATTTTCAACAATTAACTACTAGTAGGCAATCAATATAAACAAAAACTTGGGAATATTTTCACAACATGGTTGATGTTATTTCGATCATCAATTTCAAATACAAGAACTTAACCCTATTCCAGTGTTTGTGTCACTTGGTGCGGACAATGTTCAAAACTTGCCCCTATCTGTCACATAGAGGTGCATGTATATAATCTTCCATCAGCCTTGTCTCTACAACTGGGGTAGTGCAATAATAACTATGGAAAATTGTGAAGGTCTGTTTCTCTCCCGTGCGATTAAGTTCAGGGCAGAACACCACGAACAAAACTACCCCTAGGCCTAGAAAGACAAAGGAAGTAGCTATCTTATCAATGGCTTCTACGATTAACAAGATAACCCTAGTTTTATACTTACTATATCTCTACTCACAACTCTTCGGATCTCTTTGGTTGGCTAACTAGATGCATGGTCAATCGTGACGATTATTAACGCTAACCTTCTTGCACACACCCATTTTCGAACTATCGCACCCCAAGCACATCTAGGTTTCCTTAACCGGAGAGTAGAAATAGTGCCCCAACATGAAAGTAGACTCGATTTTGTGACAACAAAGTGAGACTTCCATGCAATTCACAAGAATATTAAAACAAGCCAACATAATGATCACAAAAAATAAAAATAGGTAGATCTATAAATCTCACAAAATAAACATCACCACATGAATACAAATATAGTCCCCAAGTAACATCCTTACTCTTCAAAATATAGATCCGTGGCAAATATTGAATTAAATGCCAAGGATCTAAAAAAATAGGATGAAGAAAAGAAAAGAAAAGAGATGGAAAAGAGAAGAAGTCTCTAGAGAGAGAACTCTCTTTTACCTTCTACCTACCAAGAGAGAAAAAATCTACATTATGCCTAATTAGTTAACCCTAGAAGACTAAATACTTCTACATATATAATTAGGGAATTCAGCCTAAAAACAGGCCCACAAGTGACCCAAAACCCTAGCAGCCGCCACTGGCTAGAGGGGGATGGGGGGGGGGGGGGGTGTCTTGTGCTAGAAATTGACAAGGGCCATGTTGATTGGCATGGACTGTGTGAGCTCTGGCTTGAGACACTCTTGTGCCAAGCCCTAGCGTGAGGCCTCATTGGTTCGTGCCATGCATCATTTTGCATGCCCTGTCGACTAGAAAATTATTTTTATCAGTACCTCAGCAGGTCTCGCGTCATTTTTTACACTCTGTGGGATGGTCTCAAAATTTATAACTTGAAACAGTGTGATATGAGTAAAATGGGACATCCCACCCCTATACTTAGCCAATTTTTTAGTGAAAAGAGGGGGGCCTCGAGCCAGATTTTTGCACGTCCCTTTCCCAGTGATACGGGCTATTCCAAGCATATGCAGTTCGCGCCAGCCGTGGCTGATTCGCATGGTTAACTTCTTCGCTTTGCTACGGGTGTTGATCTGATTCAGGAGTTTTTGTAGTCAATTTTATAGCGCCTGAGAAAAATAATCCATTGGTGACAGTCACAAATACTGATTCTTCTTGGATTTTTTCCAGAACTCCGTACAACCTCGAACAACGATCCCTTCACTTCTTCTTTGGCCTTCTTAAAATTTTACTCCACCTCTCTTGGTCCAAATTCCTTGTACCACCACGATTTTGATTTTGTGGCCTTTAATCTACTACCATTATTGGGAATGGCCTTCGATAACTTCTACCATCCTTGCGAATGACCATCAAATATCTACTACAACACTCGCAGATGGTCTTCCACCAAAAGAAAATGAAAAAGTACTCACCGGTAACCTACTAATGAGATCAAAGAGGAAGATCTAGGTGCCCATGAATACAAAGTGTCCATGCATCTCAATTTAGTCTACAAAATGCGAGATTTAGATATGAAAACCAAAAGTGGTCGTCTAAATCCTTTGTCGTGCAAACCTATCTAAAACAAGCAATCATCCAAACAAAATATGCCAATAAATGTGTTAAATGTATCATCTAACAAATACATAATGATGTACATTAGCAGCTGTGACCCTACCCTGACATATTCAAATATGACTTTTAGTCTTAATTAATAGATAATGACTACCACAAATCAACCACAATCCATGTGAAATCCAAGTAAGTCTACCTCAAAGAATCAAGAGCATATACTGGAGCAGATGGATTGCTACTTGGGGAAGATTGAAGATTGGGTTTCGTTTGTATAATGTCCAACCGCGTACTTGATGGAGAAAAAACTTGTACTTAGAATTATGAAGCAAGGAAATCGTAATTTGGATAAGTGTTGGAAAAATATTAAACTTACCATGAAAGGGGTTGGTATGCGAGACTCTGAGAGGATGATGCATTTGTGCAGAATCAGTTTATCGAAGAAAAAAAAAATAGAAAATCACCAAATACTTGTTAAGCTTCAACGTTAAATATCAATGAGGGATATGTTGGTGAAAGAACGGTATGTTCAAAGTACCGTAAGGCAGAAAAAGACCCAACCTATTGCTAAAAAAATCAAATGCTAGTTTTTCACTCAAGATTTTTCAAATTTCGACTGAGATAGAGGGTCAGTTATGGGCAGTTGTTGTCCTACCCTGATATATTCAAATACAACTTTTAGTTCGAATGAAAAAAGAATGGTTTCCTCTAATTAACCACAATCCATCAGAAATCCAAGTAGTTGTAGTTCAAAGAATAAAGAGCATATGCTGGATGAGACTGATTGCTACTTGGGGAAGATTGAAGACCGAGCTTCGAATTTATCATGTTCCAACAATGGACTTGATGGAAAAACAATCGTACTTAAGTATTACGAAGGAAGGAAATTGCATTGTGATGAATATTGGAAATATCTGTAACTAACCATGAGAAGGGTTGGTATGCAAAAGAATGAAGAATTTGTAAATAACCTATTTATCAAACTACTAGCCAGCCGTGGTTGGTTGGCATGGTCAACTTCTTCGCTCGACTATATTAACCATTGGTCTGATTTGGGAGTTCTTGTTTTCAATTCTATAGTGCTCAAGGCTATGAATTCAATGGTGATATCCAAAAGTGTTGATTCTTCTTGGAATTTTCCTAGAACTCCGTGCAACCTCAAACAACGATCCCACCACTTCTTCTTTGGCCTTCTAGAATTTTGACTCAGCCTTTATTGGTCCCAATTCCTTCCACTACCATGATTTGAAGTTTGCGATGTATTACCATCCTTGTGAATGACCTTTGATATCTTCTACCATTATTGTGAATGGGTTTCCAATATCTACTACTGCCCTTGGAGATGGCTTTCCACCAAAAGAAAATGAAAAAACACTAACGGGCAACCTACTAATGAGATCAAAGAGGAAGATCTAGGCACCCGTGAATAGAAAGTGTCCATTAGTCTCAATTAAATCTAAAAATGAGAGATTTAGAAAAGAAAAACCAAAAGTGTCATCTAAACTCTTTATCATGCAAACCTAACTAAAACTAGCAATAAACCAAACAAAAGATGAAAATAAATATGTTAAATTCATCGGCTAACACATGCATAATGGTGAACATCAGCAGCTGTGGTCCTACCCAGGCACATTCAAATCTAACTTTTAGTCTTAATGAATAGAGAATGGTTGCCCCAAATCAACCACAATCCATACGAAATCCAAGTAAGTATACTTCAAATAATTATGAGCATATGGTGGAAGAGAATAATTTCTCCTTGGGGATGATTGAAGATCGGGCTTCATTTTTATAATGTTCCAACCACGTACTTGATGGAAAAAAACTCGTACTTAGCATTATGAAGAAACAAAATTGCAATGTGGGTGAGTTTTTGAAAAATCTTAAACTAACCATGAGAAGGGGTGGTATACGAGACTGTGAGAGGATGGTGCGTTTGTGCAGAACCGGTTTATTAAAGGACAAAGGGAGAATCAACAAATACCTGATAAGATTCAACATTAAGTATCAATGAGAAATGTATTGGTGAAAGAAGGGTTTGTTGAAAATACCGTAAGGCAGAAAAAATCCCCAACCCATGGCTTTAAAAATCAAATGCCAAGGTTTGACTTGGGATCTTTTCACTTGGCTGAGAAAAAAGGTCAGTGATGAGCAACTGTTGTCCTAGTCTAATTTATTCAAATCCGACTTCCAGTTCCAATGAACAAATAACAAATTCCTCTAATCAACCACAATCCATCCGAAATCCAATTAAGTATAGTTAAAAGAATCATGAGCATATGCTGTATGAGATTGATTGGGGAAGATTGAAGACAGAGCTTCATTTATGTCATGTTCCAACCATGTACTTTATGGAAAAACAATCATAAGGTAAGATAACGTGTGCTTCATCTGAACACAAGGTAAGATAACTTGTTGTCCTTATCAAGTTTAAATGCTTTTCTCGAATTCCCCAGTCTAACTGTTAAGACAAATGATTAATCCTTAATCCATCTGAGCACGACCATCCATTTTACAGTCCCAACTCTCCGAGAGGCCCATAAGATAACAATCTCGATTAAATGAGAGGAAAATCCCACTCTTTTACATTTATTTTTCCCCCACACGATTCATGGAAACCCAAGAAATTGCGACGTTTGACAGCCTCAGGGTACACCAATCCACAAGCATTTTTACTCAGGTATGAGGAATACAACCCGATAGTCAAGGAGACATACTTATGACATTATGAATATCTTAAAGCATTCTCATGACGAGTCTTTCCAATACAAGTTCCTAACTTGAATCCATGCAATCGGTTCATGACATCCCACATCCTTCAGCCCATGAAATAGCATCGTGAATCAACTTACAAACTATTTTTCTTCAATCATGAGTTTCCACTCTCAATTACCTAAACTAGGGACATAATCAATCTTACACTCTAGTGCACTAAATAGGTTTTCATTATCCAAGACATATTCTTGATAACCTATGTGGAGAGTGATTTTCGACTTTCATTCAACACGAAACTAAGTTAAAGGAATATGAAATGATAATTTCATAATATGTTAAGCGGTTCAATCTTCAATGTCTAAAATCACAAAATTATGATAACTGGAACATCACAGAAATCACAACCACTATCCAAAGTGCTAGATTTATATCACAAATGTGTGAGCCCTAAGCTCCATCTGTTGAAGAGTTTTAGATTCTAGATCGACAATTTTATCCTTTTTGGTTGATATGGATTGGTATTTATAGTTTTTAAATTTTCTTATATTGATATTTTCATTTTCCGGCTGAGGTTTTGGTAATAGGAGTTGATATGTGTAGTGATATTTTTCTGATGCTGATGTTTTCATTTTTGGATGAAGTTCAGGTGTTAGGAGTTGATGTTTGTATTTTTTGGTGATATAGGTTGATATTTGTAGTTTTTTATAAAACAATTATTGATGTTTTATGATCTTTTGAGTGAATAATTTATACTCTTGAGGTACCGTAGTTTTTTGTTGATGTTTTTAAGACTCCTGGTGATATTTCAGCGAGTTACCAGCGGAGATCAGCGTAAATCCAGCATAAACCAGTGGTAACCGTCGCCAGAGGCAGTTACCGATCAGAAGAGGGGGAGATTGTTTTTAAAATTCTGATATTTTTTTGATATACATACAATTTCAATAATTGCACAATATGTCCCTAAATTTGTTAGCATATTTATAGGAAAAAACACCATCCCAAATGAAATTTCTTATAATTGTACAA